>CABHPH010145375.1:33295-81849 GCA_902168325.1 Peromyscus nudipes | reverse complement strand
GTGTGTGTGTGTGTGTGTGTGTGTGTGTGTGTGTTTGCTGATAACTTGGGGGTCATTGGACGTTCTTCATTCTTTTCCTCTTCTAATTTTCACTCTACTGGGGAGAAATGATCAGGAATAGAATAAGGAAAGTAGCACAGAGCTCACTGAGGGGACTCTGAAGTCAACTGTTTCTTTACTTTAGTGCTCCTCAGATTGGCACAAGCTTCTGATAGGTTCTCAGATTCTAAAATGATCTATTCTAATCATTTCTGTCATTGTTTTTCTTGGCTTTATGAGGGAGACATTCCAGAAGTATTTCTATACTGTATGCAAAGCCTCTTTCATTGTCTCTCTCAACCCAGGGATCATGGTCATCTTTTAGGAGTTATACATTAATTTTGAGCTACACTCTGAGACATTTGTTAGGAACTGAAAATACTGGTGGTCCTTAGACTAGCTTTTATGCAATATAAAACCAGGTATCAAATGTATTAATTAATTTTGTAGTTACCATTGTGTATCATCAACAACATTTAGAGGCATTGAATATGAGGGTTGTTAAGAAATAGGTCTGAAGAGAATATTTAGCACAATAAAAACCCAGTTCATATATGAAATTTCATTGACAATCTTTGGAATTGCCAAGTGTTTCGGCATATGAATGTTTTAGATATAAGAAGAAAAGATCCTACATGGAAAGAAGTGAAACAATCATGTATTTAGTTACATAGATACAAACCTTAGTGCTGTATGGCAATAAAAGAAATCAAAAAATACTTTTGGAAAGATTTGGGATAAATAATTATCTGTTAATCTGTCAGTTACATGAGCTTAGATATTGAGACTACAGCCTGTTTTTTAATCATAGGAACCATCATGTAGTTACCAACAATAACTAAATAAATGAATTAGCATCAGCTTAACTAAAATGTTGGAGAAAGTGAGAGTAAGAAATTAGTTCGGAAAATGTCTTTGACATTAATCATGGGGGGAAAGCATGGTGGAGTATGTAGAAAAAACAAAATTAGAATAAATTTGCATACTGATTAGTCACGAAGATACCACATAAGATTCATGATAAATTTAAACTCCTGACATCAGCAGTTGGGTCCATGATTGTGTATAGCGGATTTCTAGCAGCATTTTTAGAGGAAGAAAGTACATCCAACTGAAGGCCGTGTGGAAAGAGCCACCAGCAATTTCTACATATTCAAATGAACTTGGAGAAAAAACGTCCATATGCATTCACTGATAATATATATGTCTTCTACGAAATCATATCAAATGTGGACGAAGAGACACTTGGTTGAGAAAGCATTAAAATGTGAAGTATTTGACCGTTTATAAAAGTTGTTGATAACTCATTTTCTCTATAAAATGAATAGATAAAATGAGTCAAAAAATTGTAATCTCCTATAAATAATTTCACATGAGAACAACCTTTATTTATAGCCTTACAAAAATGACAGTAGTAAATTAGCACATTTGAAATCCAATTCAACAGGATCTTGTTGCATGTAAAGGAAAAGGGTAATTTTCATTCATGAAAATTGCTTGATTGAGAAATCTTGTAAAAATGAATTGTACAAACATTTGGCAGAGTTAGTCTGAGGATGACTAAAAGATGATTAAGGATTTTTTTAAATACTCTTGAACAATATTTCAACCTAATTTCTTAAGGATGTTTGTGATAATTATTAACTAAAGCCAGAGACTCTGCAAGAAAATGAAATGATACGTTTTTTTGTCATAGATCAAATGTGTTCCCTTAAGAGAGTTTTTTTTTCAGTTATTTGATGGCAAAGAATATAAAATTAATAGGAAGCTTATGTACAAAATTTGATGTTTGGTAGAACAATGATCCTAATACAGTCCCAATCCTGTAATGTAGAAATCAGAGGGTTTGGGTGTGCATGGAGAAGGGGTGTGGTTGTAGGTGGGTATGTGCATATGAGTGTAGGTGCTCACAGAGGCCACAGTGGGTATCAGATCCTCTGGACCAGGAATGACAGCCCTTGTGAGTCATGCAACATAAGTGCTGGGAATCGAACCCAGGTCTTCTCCAAGTGCAGTCCCTGCTCTAAACAGCCAAGCTGTCTCTTCAGCTAGACATTCATCTTCCTATGAAGTTTTTGGCATTTTTTTTTTCTGAAAGGTAAAAATAGAGCAGTGTGTCTTAGTCTGCTGGATGCTGACAAAACCTAACCATGGGGTCCACATCTGAACTCAAGTCATCAGGCTTGGTGGCAAGTTCCTTTACCTGCTGAGTTGTTTCTCCTTCCCTCGGGGTGTCCTTTTACACATGGCGCCTTGTAAGCAGGTTTTTCACAGCATGCCAAAATCATTTTACTGGAGGGCTTTGAACGTAAACACAACTCTTCATAATGTCACGACACTGTGTATCATTCTGGTGTCATATGTTATATGGTTAGATATGGCTGTTGGGTTCCTTCTTCTAGACTGAACAAAGGCTTTCTTCAATGGAATCTCTCAAAACGTCATTCTTTCCTTGATCATCCTCTCCCTCACTCCATTCCTCCTTCCTTTCCTCCCTCCTTCTTCCTCCCTCTTTCCTTCCCATCTTTCTTCCTTCCTTATCTTCCCCTCCCTTCCTCCTTCCATTTGCCTTTCTTCTTCCCTTCTTTCCCTCCCTCTCTCATTCCCTCCCTTTCTCTCTTCTGCACCCATTCCTCCCTCTTTCCTCTTCCTTTTCTCCCTTTCATTTCTTCTTTTCGCTCCCTTTCTTTTTGTGGTATTGGAGATCCACTTTTGTTCATTCTAGACAAGGACTGTATTGTTGAGCTCTTTTCCTGATTGTGCAAGGCTTTGGCTTCCTTAACCATTTCTCTGTGTCTCTGTGACCCCCCTCCCCACTCCCTTTCTCTCCTTTTCCTGTGCAAGCATCCCAATGCTGGTGGGATGCCGCTGCCCTTCTCTGTAATGGCCCTCAGCAAGCAGTCCCAGCCTTGGCCACTACACGACATCACCACCACCAGCAACAGCAGCAGCAGCATGCTTGCATCATCATTTCTTGCATCTATTTGTAACATTTTTCTAGAGAGACCTGCAAAGTCTCTATTTATCATTAAATATTTTGTCTGTTTTTTGTTTGTTTGTTTTGGTTTTTGGTTTTTGGTTTTTGGTTGTTTTTTTTTTTTTGGTTTTTCGAGGCAGGGTTTCTCTGTGTAGCTTTGCACCTTTCCTGGAGCTCACTTGACAGCCCAGGCTGGCCTCGAACTCACAGAGATCCGCCTGGCTCTGCCTCCCGAGTGCTGGGATTAAAGGCGTGCACCGCCGCCGCCTGGCTTGTCTGTTTTTTTTTAAAAGAGGTTTTTTAATTGCTTCTGCCTTGACCTAAGGCTAAGTGGGAGTTTGCAATGTGTCTTTTATGATAAGAAATTATGTATTAAATTTTGCTTCTCTGAACCCCTCACTCTCTTCATTCTGGTGCCTACAACCAGAGGGGAGAGGGTGTGATGATGGCTGTGAAGTCTTTTCTTCCTGACATACATTTGTGTCTGTCATTCTGCATGCTGAGATCAGATACGATTTATCTGAATATCAGCTACCCTTCCCCCTCTCACTGGTCCTTTTAAATTACATTCTGCTAAAAACCAGCCTTCATTCAAACCTCTGTTCATCTTTTATGGATCATAGGACAGTTACCTGATTTTTGTCTCTACACAAACATGGCTTTTGTAATTTATATTTTGTTTTCCTGTTGAAAGAACCCTGTATCATGGCATCTCACCCAAGGTCTGTTAGGTTTATCAGTCTCTTCATATTAATTTTGGGCTAGCTATTCAAAATCGCAATTCCACTTTTGTGTTCAATCTCTAAAGATACTGATGCTTTAAAAGGCTGTTATGAACACTGAGTTCAATAAAACAGTAAGCAAATGCACTCAGAAGTAAGTAAATATTTTATAGACAGCTCCTAATATCATGATTCATCTTAAAGAGTTTTTGACTTTTAGATGTACAAAAGTGAATTCTCACTCAGGGGAACCTGTAATTAGAATTTTGAGTTTGGGACTTTTCTCCATTCAGGACTACACAGCCTGCCTCTGTCTGGCCAAGTTGGGCAGCTTCAGTGACCCCCATGGAATACAACCGATGCCCCATGGTGGGCAGCTGAGCAAGATGGCAGACGGAATGGTCAAGGCATGTTTTGATTTATGCTAGTTTCAGCTTACAAGGGATTTGGAGGCCTGTAGAAAGTACAGAACATTTGTGCTTAAAATTTTAAATCATCATTTTGTTTCCCTCTGAGGACAGCTCATGGTCCCTCAAAGATCATATGAAACTTCTTGGTTTTCTTGTATATCTCCCCTTTATTTCCCATTTTTCTCTTGTCCCTAATCCCTTAGCTCTTTGTTCATTCAGCACAGATTTACTGAGCTCTTACATTTTTGCCAGATTCTGTTTAGGTTGTGGAGATTGTGCAGTGACCCATGAGTCTTCTGTCTTCATGGAGCCATGTTCCAGAAAGATTCTCTTACCCTTGTTCTGGTCTGTCACTCAACAGAGGTCATTGATGATGACCCTGAACATGCTCTGACCCTTTCTTCAAAGGCTCTCTTGCCCCTCCTCCTCCTACTCTTCCTCCTCTTTTTGACTTTTCAAGACAGGATTTCTCTGTGTAGCCCTGGCTGTCCTGGCACTCAGTCTGTAGACCAGGCTGGCCACCAACTCAAAGATCCTCCTGCCTGCAGAGTGCTGATATTAAAGGTATATGCCACAACTCCCATCTCCAAACTGCAGTTTTCAATCTCCACTACAGGTATCCTTTCCATAGTCAGTCAGTCTGTCTCTCTCTCTCTCTCTCTCTCTCTCTCCCTCCCTCCCTCCCTCCCTCCCTCCCTCCACTCCTTCCTTTCCTTTTTTCTTTAAACTTGGGTAACGCAATATTTTAATTTGGTTTCTTGTTTAATTGAGATAAGGTCTCTCTGTCATGCTGTAGTGCTGGCTACCTTTTTTTTTTTTTTTTTTTTTTTTTTTTTAGACAGGGTTTCTCTGTGTAGCTTTGCGCCTTTCCTGGAGCTCACTTGGTAGCCCAGGCTGGCCTCGAACTCACAGAGATCCGCCTGCCTCTGCCTCCCGAGTGCTGGGATTAAAGGCGTGTGCCACCAACGCCGGGCGCTGGCTACCTTTTATAACAAGTAGTTACAGTAGCATTTTTTTAATCCCTTAATGATTCCTCTAGTTCTTTTTCATTATTTATTTATTTATTTATTATCTATTTGTTTATTTATTTGAGACAGGGTCTCTCTACATAACCCTGGAATTCAGAAAGACAAAATGTTAACACGTGAATTTCTCTTTTTCTCTTCGTGTTCTCTCTCTCCCTCCCTCAGAGTCTCAGTCTCTCTCTCTCTCTCTCTCTCTCTCTCTCTCTCTCTCTCTCTCTCTCTCTCTCTGTGTGTGTGTGTGTGTGTGTGTGTTCATGGTCTGCCTACCTAGTGCCCACCTGTTTTGAGTTTCAGAGATATTACTTATTTATTTCCTGTGTCTGGACTTGTGTGGGCTCTGGGCCATCCTGCCTGAATAAAGCCTCTTCTTGGTGTATTGGAGAAAAGGCCTTAGAAACACTGGACCCACTTAGAAAGACAGAAGACTCATGGGTCACTGCACAATCTCCACAACCTAAACAGAATCTGGCAAAAATGTAAGAGCACATAACCAATGTGGGGGTCCAACCCATCGGGCAGTGGTGGTCCTCCTTTTTCCAGCTCCTGAGTGCTGGGATTACAGGCATGGGCCTTACACCCACTTCATGCAGTACTGACGGGATGGAGACCAGGGCTTCAGGCACCCTAGGCCATAAGCCAGATACCCAGCACAGCCATCCTTTGTTTATTTGTTTTATTCCAAGTAAATTAAATTCATGTTTATATTGTTTTACTTTTATTTGTTTATTCATTTATATATGTGAGTCAGGGTCTCTCTATACAGCACTAGAAATCACTACCTAGACCAGGCTAGCTTCCAACTCACAGAAATCCTCCTACTTCTGCTTTGATTAAGTGAGTGTGCCGTGATGACTGGCCACCATTTTCTTACTTTCTTATTTACTTACTTCAGGTTTTAGAGGCAGTCTTTCTATAGATTCCTGACCTGGAACTCGCAGATATCTGAAACCAGGACTACCTAGAAATTGTCTGATAGTCTTCCTGGAGTTAAAGAAATAAAAGGAAACCAAGTGTGGTGATGCACACCTTTAACCCCAGCATTGGAATAGGGAGGCAGAGACAGGCAGATCTCTGAGTGCAAAGTCTGCCTGGCCTACAGAAGGAATGCCAGGAAAATTAATTGTATTTATGTCTATATTTATTTTTATTATTTATTTAATCTTGCTCTTGCCACTTATTTATTTATTTATCAAGGTTACACAAAACCACAAAGAAATAAAACCAAGCAAACAACAACAACAAATAATTTTTCATCTCCCAAATGATTATGAGTTTGGAGAAACTGGGTCCTCACATACTGCTAGAGAAGCATAAAATGTATCAATCTTTCTAGAAAGCAATTTTGTGGTGTATGTCGAGCCATAAAATGTCTAACCTATTCAACTTAATTCCTAGCAATTTATCAGAAGGAAATATTTGATACTTGCTATGGGATTAGAATTTACGGTCAGGATACGTATACAGTATGAAAAAAGTGGACACAAATTATATAGCTACCACAGGATATTGACAACACTAATTTAGGCCTATATAAAAATTTAAGGCCTACAAAGTAATGTTAAAAATACTGATTGCTGGTTTAGTAAAAAAGAAGAAGTGGAAGCAAACGAAACAGAAGCAGAAGCAGAAGCAGAGGAAGAGGAAGAAGAAGAAGAGGAAGAGGAAGAGGAAGAAGAAAAACTTATAGAACATATGAAGTAGAGTTTCCAGACAGGGGCTTGTGAGATGGCCAGTGGTTACAAGTTACTGCTGCTCCTGCAGAGGACCAGGATGGATTCCCAGCACTTACATCAGGTAGCTCACAACTGCCTGTAACTCCAGTTCTAGGGTAGCTAATGCTGCTCCCAGCCCACCCCATTTACACCTTCTCTCTACCCTGATGGAGGGGTGTCTTGTCTTGGTCAAAATGGAGCAGTGGCTGTGGTGGCCATGGCTGGCGTGGCTCTCCATGTGCCTTTGTGCATGCTAGACAAGCATTCTACTGTTGAGATCCACCCTCAGCCTAGGAATTTCAGGTTGGGTGGATTACATGGACACACACAAAAAAGCAAATTAGAAATACAATTTCTTTTGTTAACCTGTGTGAGTGTTTTGCCTACATTATGTATGTATACCATGTGTGTGCAGTACCCATGGAGGCCAGAAGAGGGCACTGGATTCCATGGCTCTGGAGTTGTAGATGGTTATGATCTGCCAAGTAGGTGCTTGGAACTGAACCTGGGTCCGCTGCAAGAGCAACCAGTACTCTTATCTGCTGATCTGCTTCTCCGGCTCCAGAAATGTCATTGTTATCCCCTTCCAACCCTTTGATTCTTCTATCATGAGGATCTGAGGACAAGTGAAAGTCAACGTCACCTTTTCCTTCCCAGATTCCAAGGCTTTCAACACGGGTTTACTCTAAGTATGGGTTGACTGGGATCTGCTTGTCATCAGGAAGTCATTCCGTAGTTGATGCAGACAGCTCTCCAGCAGCAGAGGAGAACAGATCTTCTGTGACCTGTGGACAAAGAGCTGAGATGAGGGTATAGAACTGCTGAACTTGATCACAATTGGCAGAAAGGAAAGAGCAGAAGCCAAAGCAGGATCCTGCCTTGATGAGCCTCCTCCAGCCCTTGGGGTGCAGTCAATGCTTCCCCTACTGTAGGAACCCCACTCCAGTTTCTTAGGAACAGTGGTTCTTCTGTTAATTTCCCACAGAGTTTTAAAGAAGAGCTTCTACAATCATTTGGTTGCTCTTCTAAGGATGGCAGATAGTTGAAGAGAACAACAACCTGGAGAAACACGTGTATGACGCACACATCCACACATGTGTGTATGTGTATGTACATACTTACAAATGAGCTAAGAGTTGATGTTTTCCTATTGACCTCAGTACTTTTTAGTTTTCAATCATCCAGCAAGTACCATCTTCCTTCTGGGTCCCAGTAGAGAATGGTACTCCAGCTTTCCTGGGTACTTACTCAAATGCTTTATCTTAAACAAAACTAAAAACTTGAGTGTAGCATTAGTACTTCAGTATGTTTGGAATTCTATTCTATAGAAGGATTGCTTTGTCTAAGAGACTGTACTTCACTGTGAAGGAGATATGTGGTAGATACATACTTAAAAACATGTTTCAAACTGGTTTTATTCCCCCAACACATATTATGTTAGTAAATATTTCTTGCTAGTTTTACTGAAAAAATATGCAAACAACCCCCCCAAACTCTTTTAAATTGGATGACACCAAACTAAAATTTGAAACTACTTAAGAAACCTAAAAGTTGCCCTCATTTTAGAAATACACTCGTTTTAGAAATAAGCTTCCTTTCACTCGGCTAAACAAGAAAAAAATGTTGAAAACTCTAAAAACATTATGTTTGTATAATTTGGTGCTTGCCTAAACCAAGCCTTGCATTGGCCATTGCTGGAACTAAAATTGAGTATTTCTTGTAGCGTCATACCTGATCCTATGAGTACAGTTGTTGTTTTTAAAGAGACCTCCCCAAACCTCATTAGACTCCCCCAAAGGGATAAAGTGGGTAATCAAAGGTAAACCAGTTATTTGTGCAGCATCCAAAGGGAGAGAGTGCATCCAAGCTTCATCCAGCTAATACTGAAAGAGTCAAGCAAAGCTTCCAATGAACTTGATCTGTACAATGATGGGCTTTCATTCCTAGTTAATTAAGAGGCACACAGTAAGACACCATGGCTCTGACCTTTCATCTTGCAAGCAGGGAAAAAAAACTGTCCCCATCAATCAAAACAAACTGAAAAGCAAGCTTTGTTCAGAGATTATCTGGGGTGATGAGTCATGAAGTTTTTATTTTGTGTTCTCAAAACAATGCTGGTCTTGTGTCTCCTGACTTTGTCATATGTAGAGTCCACATCTTTTTTTTTTTTTTTTTTTTTTTGAGACAGGATCTCTCTGTGTAGCTTTGCGCCTTTCCTGGAGCTCACTTGGTAGCCCAGGCTGGCCTCGAACTCTCAGAGATCTGCCTGGCTCTGCCTCCTGAGTGCTGGGATTAAAGGCGTGCACCACCAACGCCCGGCTGAGTCCACATCTTATTTCATGGCATCTGTCCTTTCCATTTCCACCTCAAAGTCAGGGAACTGGCCCCCAGCAAACAAGGAATATGCTACTAGTGGTCCACACTGAAGGAGCCATGACAATCTCAGATCGCCAGGGTTGGAAGGAGACTGGAAGGTCATCTGACCCAGCACCTTGTTTTGCAGATGAGGACAGTGAGGTCCCAGGAAGTGAAATGACATCCCCCTCCCCCACACATACAGTTACACAAACATTTTCTTTACACACTCAACCTCCTGATTCATAGATAGGTGCGTCTTCCCATTAAACTTTGTTGTTTGACGACAAGAAAAGAATTGTCTGGTCAAAATGCACCATTCTGCTTGGAGGTACTTCTCTTGGTCTTTTATTAATGTGCAAGGAACCAGTTATGTAGATGTTCAATTATAGCAATGGGCGTGCAATAATACCCATAATATCTTCTTGCAGTGAGTGACATGTGCTTTTTTTGGAAGTGATGCACTGCCTTTTGCCAACATAAAATCAAATAGTAATTGATCCTTAATATTGAAGGAAAGAAGAGATAACTTAGGTTTTTTGTTGTAGAGATACTCAGGGTTTTTGTTGTTCTTTTGCTTTTGTGGCTAATATATAATTGTTTCTGTATGTTCTCAGAAACATTTTGCAAACAAACTTAACAACTCTGATGCTTGTTTGTTTCTAGTCAGTTAAGTACTGCCATTTAATGGCCTGTGAATGATATGCAAAGCAAAATTATGTAATGATATTTAATAATAGATTCATTTTTAGATATAGAAATTTGACTTCCTTCTCTTTAAGCCAATTTGCAAGTGGGGATATTACAAATCAAAATTCCATTTTGTTATGGAGTTTGGCCCCTCGGTGCCTGGTAGCTGCTCGTGTAGCCAGGCATCTAATGAGGATCCTCTGGATGAAGCCAGCCTAGAGACCTGCCTTCCTTTGGCCTCTGCCCTGGAATTACCATTGAGAAACCAGCCTGACTCCATTTTAAGATTAGAAGCCATTTTAAGGCTCTCGCTAAGCTAGGTTTCTGTTTACTGTAAAACTTAAGGTTCTGTTTCTTGGAGTTGAGCTGCACCCCACCCTGTAACTATGGAATGTTCTGTAACAAATGTTTCAGGAAGATTTCCTTAACTGCTTGGTCTTGCTTCTGTAATCATGCTTGCTTGTAAAATCCCCCCATCTTTGCGGGTTTGCCCTATGAAAGAGGCATGAGAAATTGGCTCAGGGCTGCTCACTTGAATCCCATCTTAAGGAGAGACAGCCGGACTGGCTCAGCTGGGCACAGAAGAAAGCTTGCTTCAATTTGGCCATAATTTATGGTGCCTGGTCTTTAGTCACATTCAGTGGAATTCACACCATCAACAGGTACACATGGCAGTGTGCAGTAGGACCATAAGATCTCAAGGTCCCTAACTTACTTTTTGTCTTGAAGTTCTGGAACTCTAGAGCTCCCATGAAAAATAAAAACTACAGTGGACAATGAGGCCTCAGGGAGAAAAAGGTGTTACTGGGGAAATGAGGAATTAATAAGGCCTTCTACATCCTGTAGTTGATGATTAACCTGGAGAGTAAGCAGGGGCATGGAGGAAGAGGCCCCACCAGGCAGGTATAGGAGTGGATGCCTTGGCCAAGTGCAGTGGGAGGCCTAGCTGGACTTCATTTTCCAGCCACAGTCCAGCATGTTCCTCTTCCCAGCAAGACTGTCCCAGATGCAGAGTTTCCCACACCACCAAGTGGAAAATGATAGAGGGTGGTCTGGAAGGCTTTAGCAATCAGTCGTGTGTTTGAGTAAAGTCTGTAGTTCTGCGAACAGCAGGCTGGGAGTCACATCTGTGGAGAGGCCCCAGACACATGCCATTGCCCTTTCAGAGACTCAGTTGCCAGGCAGCTTACCCTTCCCATAGTTTAGTATTAGGGCATTAAGACCTCAGGTAACAGAAACAAGGGGACAGAAGTTTGGTTTGTGTTTAATGCCGATGTGTTAAAATCACAGTCTCATGATCGTATTCTGTTTAGATCAAGAAAACCAAGGCCAGAGGGAGGGAATGGAAGTGAGAAGCCTCTGTGTAGATTCTGAAGGGAAGGCCTTGTTCAGCTAGGTGGGAAGAAGATGAGTTCTGCTGGATCTGAGAGGAAAGGCGAGTTTTACTATTCCGGAATATTCTTGAAGGGAAAGAAATAAGAGGAGGGAAAAGGCTGAGGCTCCTAATTCCACACTGGTTGTCACCATCGGACTTTTAAGGGACTTTGAGATCTGAGTATAAACAGGCCCTCCGCTTTGCTCACCAAATGTTCATAAAAAATTCCAATTCTGGGAGTAGAGATCCTAATTTGGTGAACCATGAAAATGATACCTGCTCCCGAAAATACCTTCTCTCACATTTTCGCTTTCAAGCTGATGATCATTTCATGATCCGTGTATTTTGGGGTCTGGTATGTAGAAACACGTCAATGTTTGCTGTGTCTTTTTCACTGAAAACTTCAACGGTGGGAGTCGCCATGAACCGCGTCTCTGTGAAATGCACATTTTCCTTTCATCTGGAGTGATTTCTGGGTGTGTATTGAAAACATACTGACTCAGCGTAACCACAGTGCCATTCGCAGACAGGTGTGGAGTGGCTGTGGTGTGAGGAAGTGTACCCTAGTGTCTGAGAGAAGCACGCACACCCCAACGGACAGGGAACAATGGAGAAGGCTGGAAGTTTGCACTTAGAAGGTGTGTCAGAGTTGGCTGTTGTGTGTGAGGATTCTGTGTAGCTGAACCGAAGGGGAAATTGCTGTAGGTGGAAGATCCCTAACCTTGAAACCTGAAGTCCAAAACGCTGATTAACCTGGAGAGTAAGCAGGGGCATGGAGGAAGAGGTCCCACCAGGCAGGTATAGGAGTGGATGCCATGGCTGAAGTAGGTGGGCACTGACATGGTACAAATGGAAAAGGCCACACCCTAAAACTGCTGCTTCTTGTGGAGATTATCAGAAGCATTGTATAAAATTACCAGTATTTAAAAAGGTATAAAATTACACCTTTGTGTGTGCGTACAGGTGCACGCAAAGCATAAATGAATTATGTGGTTACGTCAGAGGTCTCAACCGGAGATACTCATTTCGCACATGAAAATATTCCAAACTTATAAAACAGTAAAAGTATTTCTTTTTCTAAATACTTTGGGTAATGGACACCTCAAGAGTGGTGGGGGCTGAGGACAGCGATACAAGGAGATGGAAAGTCACCAGTGTGGGGGAGAGGTGGCGCATGAAGGGGAGGCAGACCGCGTGCTTAGGATCACTTCAGTATGTTAGAATGGCAGAAGCAAGACCTGCTCCAAAGCACTTTGGACTTTACCAGTTACTAACACCGTAGATCAGAGTACTTAAGATTTTGTGATAGCAGGTGTGTGTTCTTAACCTCACCGCATCACAGAGGTACCTCGCATCTTTTTTCATGATCCTTATGTGTAGAGATCATTCTTACGATTTTCACATTACAACTTTTAACTATCTGATAGCAGCTTTAGGACAGTTGAAGGGATAGGAAATACAAAGAGTGCCAGCAACCGAACCCCTGAGGAATTGGGGGAGGCTATGCCAAGAGGGGAATTGACAGAGTGAAACCAGCAGATCGAGATGGTTCGAAGCAGCGATCAGAACACAGCAGGCAGCTGGCTATGCTGCAAAGGTGGCTAGCCTGGCTGAATGTGAGATTAATTTTTAGTAATAAATAATTAGGCAACAATGATGAGCGTGAGACCACTACCCTAAGCTAACAGGAACATTTCAGGGCCCGTGCCTTCTGAAGTCTGAGTCCTTCCAAACAATGGAAAACAAAGATCAGGAACCAGCTATAACTAATCCATGAGAACCATAGTTTATTCTTCCAGGTTTTTGTTTTTTTGTTTTGCTTAGTTTTTATTGGGGGGGGGTCTTTTTAATTTCTAAAGACTATTCCTTTGCAAGTCCAGTGTCCAGGGACCTACAACCTTATTTAGAACCTTCTGGAAGGAAATTAAAGTTTTCATTGGGGAAGAAAGCCATTTTCAATCTAGCCAAAAAAAACCTAATCAGGCCAACACCCCCTTCTGAGCACGGACATTAAAAAGCATTGAAGGACAAGAGCATGAGATCAGCTCTTTAACGTTTTCCATCGTCAGAAGGAAATCAGCCCTTGAAATCAGAGCCACGCTTGATTGGTTCACACAGGAAAGTGAACGTGTTCTTTGACCTCAAAGCAAATTTCCCACCTTCTGTCCCACCAGGACTCCCTGCACCCTCTCAAAATAGAAGATGAGGGGAGAGATTAGAGCTATTCTTACAGTGTACGTTTCAGTTGGATCGGAGCCTATCTTCATCAATAGCACAGCTCACATTTCCCCATCCTTCAGAAAAACACGAGCTAGACACTATGTGTTCGTGCTCAGGGAAAAGGTCATCGGAGTGGGTGAGCCTGGCTTTGCATTTGTATGTGGATGAGTCTCGTTTTGGAATAAACTCCACATCACGGGGTAGAACCCCAGGAGAGGACAGCCATTCTGGAAACTGCTTGGCCTTTGCCACCCTACCTTCAAGTGAAAGCTTCAGCCGAGTCAAGGAGGAGACAACTTTCTTTCTCCTGAGTTCAGGGAAGTGGTTACATGGCTTTAAAGGACTTACTTCTAACCAAAATAAACAGCACCAGGATCTTAAAAGCTCTGAGTAGAGACCTATAACTTCATGGACAGCAGTTTGAACGTTCACTCTCCATATTAAAGGTGCAAAAATGGCATTTGCTTCCCATACCCATGTGCAGAGAATGATACGCAGAGTAGATGATGAGCTTCGTGTAAGTGGTGTGTTGGGTGGGGTGCACCGGAGAAACAGAACCAACAAGGTGTACGCATGTATAGAAACGTTTTTTCTAGAGGATTAGCTCTCCAGATTGTGGAAACAATCTAAAATATAAAACAATGAGGATGAGCCAGCAGACTGGAGGGCTGGGGGAACCTGCTTTTCAGTGTCTAGGTGTCTAGGGCAGTGTGGCTTCTTGCCTGGCTGTGTTGGTCTTTTGTTATATTTAGGCCTTCAAGTCATGGGAGAGTCCTCCTACCCCCACCCACCCCACCCACAATAGGGAGGACATATTCTACATCATTCCAGTCACTGACTGAAATGTTGATATCTGTCCTCTAAAAATACCCTCATAGAAACATACAGAACAGTGTTTGACCGCAAGTCTGGACTGAATCAATACACAAAATTAATTGTGGCATGAACAGTGTTGCCCACAGTACTGTTTGTGGTACCACACACAGAGAAATGGAGCCCAACTGGATATATCACAAAGAAGAGAAACTGATGGATGTCTCTTCCTCCTAGTTAACAAAGTGTTAACTTTATTTTAAACAAAAAATAGATTGAAATAATTTGTCCCTCTGAAATGTCTACATAGAGGGTATTTCAGACAAACTTTTAATATGATTCATTAGGTTTGGAATGTTCCCACAGATTATCATTTAAAAGCAGGGGTTGGAGAGATGGCTCAGCAGCTAAGAGCACTGGCTGCTCTTCCAGAGGACATGGGTATGAGTCCCAGCACCCACATGGTGGCTCACAATCATTGCAGCTCCAGTTGCAGGGATCTGAGGCCCTCTCTTCTGGCCATTGTGGGCACTGCACACACACATGTAAGCAAAACACTCAAACCCATACAATTTTTTAAAAATTTAAATTTACATAAAAAGACAAGCAAGCAAAGACTTACCCATTAAAATGAATGATTTCAGAAAGCTGACATCTTTTCTGCTGTCTCCCACAGTCTGCCACTTAAAATGAGCAATTTTCTTCTTTTATTTCTACACCTGTGATTCAGTCAGAAAAGCCAATGTATCCTAATTGGTGACTGAGAATAGGGGAAATCTTCATTCAGAATAATTTCCTGTTAATTGTTGGTAAAACTAAGAGGCTTCCAGATTGTCCCCCACATTTGAATTACCCTCAATAAAAATCAAAGAAAATTATTTCATAGAAGAGTAAAAATGCTCTTCTTCCTTGCTAACAAGACTCCAGGATTGGTCTCTTTCTTATTAATCTTGCAATTATGCCCATTGCTTTTACTGTATTGGTTTAGCACTTTAAAAATGCATTCCATATTAACTAGTATAATAAAAATATATAACATTAGGTTTAGTTTTTTTTTAATGAACTTAATTCATTCAAATATTTCCCCCATTGAAGGCTTATCAACTCAGGCATTTAAATGTGTCTTTCCAGTATGATAGAGGAGAAATGGAGGCATGTTGTCAATTTAATGTTAGGATAAACCCCTACAGTTATAATGATACATAGAAGCTTTCTTTATTTTCTTGGAGCAAAGGTTAAAAATAAAAGTAAAAAAAAGAAGGAACCGTATTATTGTGAAGCCACCTTTGGGAACACTTGGGGGTAAATTGCTCAGAAAATATGCTATTTGGTGAACACTCACAATGGCGCCTTGTCGCTTTCTGAATCTGCACCGCAGTTACAACCCAGATGCTGC
This sequence comes from Peromyscus nudipes, assembly GCA_902168325.1. Lineage (NCBI taxonomy): Eukaryota > Metazoa > Chordata > Mammalia > Rodentia > Cricetidae > Peromyscus > Peromyscus nudipes. Next base: position 66,115 of record CABHPH010145375.1, on the reverse strand, counting down.
TGAATGGCTCTTAATGATGGGCTGCCTCTCTTTGCCATCCTCTGCTCCTTTCATTGTTGGTTTATATCAATTTCCCTCAGATACATTGTGGTCTGTGGGCAGTGGGTCGAACAGCAATACAGTCACATGCTGGCTGCTTAATGGTACAGTTGCTTGAAAGTTTAAAGCCTGTAATAGCTGCAGGTCCGGTTCAGAAGTCTATGGACAATGCCAGACAGTTGAAGACTGAGTCAGAGCTTTGCATGCTGCCAACAGCCTGCCACTTTTGTCAAGCCTCGTTTGGGGGCAGAAGCTCCTGGAAACCTCCATCCAAGCCAGTCATAGAAATCCAGCCCAGAAGAGCATGAACTGTGTTTTCTAAAGGAGCAGATAACCTCACCAGTTGCCTGCCTGCTTTTATTTTTAGTGTGGTTACCGGGGACTGTCTTACAAAGTCGGCAACCTTTCTTGGCTGAGAGTCTGTATCCTCAAGAGCTGCTGTGTGGGCGCCTTGTTAGGCAAGAGTCTGTGGTTTGGAGTCTGGTGGGCATTGTTGTTTGGGAGTTTTCTTGCAGGTTGCAGTGTGATTGACTATGCTGTGGGGTGAGAAGCTTCTAGTAAGAAAAGCAGCACCGGAACCACCTCCTTGCTCTCATGCTTGACTTTTATCTGACTAATTCCCGAGACTCCTGCCACAAGCATCCACCAAACACCTCAGTCCATACGGTACAGCATGATAGATTCCAAGGGGCCACACAGAGAGTGACTTTCACCTTTTCTTTTCTTTTTTTCTTTTATTTCGGTATGTTCTGAGGCTGCCTGTGATTTCTCAGCCTTCCTTTTTTCAAAGGGCTTGTGGCACTGGGTCCAGTGTCTCCCATAAGATGTTTTGCAGATGAAAGAAAGTTGTCTGTGACACCAGAAGGATCCAGGGCTTTAACTGGCCTCTTGTTCATTCCCTCTGCCTTTCATGATCCATAGTCAGGTCTTCAAAGGCTTCTACACTGAAAGGGAGGCATGAACATGCTCTCCTCATGGCTGGTACGTTTCCTAACTCCTTTTCTTCATTATTTAATGAAAGCGGTTGAATTCAAGCCCTGTGATGTCAACCTAAGCAGGAGCTGTGTGGCAGATCTGAGGTGAATCAGGCCAAGTTCTCCCTTCCTTTTACTGCTTTTTTTAGTTAATTTTTTGATTATATGTGCATGAGTGTTTACCTGCATGTATGTATGTGTACCACGTGCCCACAGTGCCTGACCACAGAGGCCAGAAAAGGGCGTCAGATCCCCTGGAATGAAGTTACAGGTGATTGTGAGCTATCATTTGGGTGCTAGGAACCCAACCTAGACCTTCCAAAAGAGCAGCCAGTGCTCTGAGCTGTGGAGTCATCTTCTCAGCCCTTCCTATTGCTTCCTATGTGGGCAGGGTGGTGGCTGTTGGAAGGGGAAGAGAATCGTAGTCTTTCCTTAGTATTCATGTAGAGTCGGTGCTGGGAGCACCTCTGTGTACAAAGGCTACAGATGTTCAAGTCTCTTACATAAAACAGCATGGTGCTTGCTTAGTCCCAGTGCATATTCTTTCTCTGTTTTCCATCATCTGTGAGCTTCTCATAGTATGAAAACTATGGGAATGACATATATGTAATTGTTCTATGATATTATTCAGAGAGACGGATGGTAAGACAATCTCTATATTATGAGTATTTCCTTGTACATTTTTTTAATCTGTTTTGGGTTGATTCCATAGTTGTAGAACCAGCAGATACAGAGAGCTGACTGTATGAGGGGAGCCTGTTGCTTTTGGTGAGCTCAAGGCATATTTGAAGACGTAACAGACTCAAGCTGAGGTGCAGTGCGCTGGACTGAACACTGGTCAGTTCTGGGGCCAGAACTGTCCTTAAGGAGAGGTAACAGAAGGCAGGGACCTCAGATGAGGCTTAAGGGAGAAATTGAGTTCAGTCTTGAAGGGGGGCTAGGTTTGCAGATGGAGCAGCTGGGGTACCCCCATCACAGCGGCAGATGTGTACAATGGTGTGTATGGACAAAACCAATACATCTGCACACTCATGTGGTACAGGAGAGAGTGATTGGAAACGAACCTGGAGACCCAGCACCGGGGCTTGGATTTGAAAGACATTAAGTGCCCAGCTTCAGACTGTCTCCATTAGATCAGAAGACATTGGGTGTTAGGACAGCAGCCTCACAGGTGTGATCAATTGGAGATTTGATGATCACAGACAAGGTAGTGCTGAACTAGTGTGGTTTTAAAAAAATGGGAGAATTGAAATAAAAAAAAAATGAATGACCAGATAACACAAAGGGATCATCAAAAGGACTTTGAGGGGAAAGAGAGGCCACTGTGACCATATGACATCATTCATGCTGAGACATTCCCAAGGCAAATCCTGATCTGATGAGGCTACTGAGAGCAAGCGCAGAAAGAGACTACCCCAAGCATCCTGCACATACGAGCACATCAACAAAGAACAGGCGCGGGTCTGGGGCGAGGGCGAGCACAGCATCATTTACAAAGAGAACGAAAGCCAGCAAGGACACACAGCTTGTGCCATTTTAAACTGTGAGATGACTGTGGCCGCCATAGCTCTCCAGGGAGTGACACACAAGAAAGTTGTCTGTCTGTAGTCTTGACTTCATTTCCACTCCTCTGTTGGCCCCAGACTGGGATATGTACTGAGAATATGTCTCTCGAGGGGAGCCGAGGAAGGAAGGGTAGGAGCTTTCTGGCATTGCCAGTAAGCCACAAAGAGAATCTTTAGTTTGCAAACTTGGGCCTGGCTGGGCCATCAGGAACTCGTGGTCTCTTTGGAAGTTTGGCTTGTCAAAGGAAAGCCTTGCCTGTTTTCCCATGCACATGGAGGTAGTTTGTTTCCTAAACCGGTCAGTACAGCCCTAGCTTTCAAAACAGCAGAGCTAAATGTGAGCTGTAGGGCTGTAAGCGGTTGGGCTCTGCAGGAGGAGGAAGTATGAAGCAGAGAGGCAAAAGTGTGGGGACCAAGTTATTATCTGGGATGAAGCTGTAGATCGGGGAAGATGTGCCCTGTCTTACCACTCTCCTCGAGACGTCTCAGAGAAGCAATTAAACCAAAATAGTCTTGGGGCAGTGTAATTACAAAATAATTTCCATGATTTAAAATGTCATGAGATTTTTATTTGACATTTTAGGTGATGTGTGTTGTCATTTCAAAGCATTTGAAAAAAAGCTCTCCCAGTGCCTGCTTGGCATCAGCCAAACACTAAGCTGTGTTTTATGAGGGCAGAATAGAGTAGGCAGCTTCCAGAGTGAAGGCAAACCAGACCTTAGTTTGCCATGGGGTGGGGGATGGGGAGGAGTGTCTTCTCCTTGCCCATTCTGGGCTCATTCCTGAGGCTACTAAAACAAAGGACAGATTAACAACAAAACATACAAGTTTCTTTCATAGAAATATTTCATGACATGAGCACCCCGGCAAGGAGATGAAGACTCTTGGCAGCGGTCAGACCTGTGTACGGCTCTGCTAGGTTTGCTGAAGGAGAAACGCTGGTGGAGAAAGGGCAGAGGCTACAGCGATGCCAGACTTTGCCAGGCCTGTGGGCAGATTCTCCTGGGCATCTCTGTGTCGCTGGCTCCCTTCCTGTTTCTTTTGTTCTTCAATTTCCAATATGCCATATTTTTTTAATTTCATGTTTATGGGTGTTTTGCCTACACATATGTATGTGCACCACAAGTGTGCGTGTGCCGTGCCCACAGAGGCCAGAAGATGGTGTCAGTCTTTCTGGAAGAGGAGTTAGAGATAGTTGTGAACTGCCACCTGGGTTCTTGGAATTTAACACTGATCCTCTGCAAGAGCAGTGCTCCCAACTGATGAGCCATCTCTCCAGCCCCCAAGGTGCCATATTGTGAAGTAATCTGTACAAAGCCCCGTCATCAGGAAAGGACATGGTCCTCTAACCCTGTCATGAACTAGTCCACAGGTAGACCCAAAGAGATCAATACCCATGTCAAAGCTCAAAATGTTCTTCTCCATAGTCAGTTCAGAGTCTATGGGCCTATTAGGTAAGCTTTATATGCAAGAGAACCCACTAGATTCTAAAATGAAACAAAACAAAACAAAAACCATGGCAGAAATATTGAAATATATCTTCCTGAAACTTTTCCAGAATTGAGATATCTGTTTAAAAACCCATAAGGCACAGTAGCACATGGCGTCTTGCTTGGATTTTAATAGAGACCGTTTGCCCCCAGCTCAATCAGGAGTGTTCCCTGAGTATACACAGCTGTGCTCCACTGTTGCGAGGGATTCTGAGATTTCTGAGCCCAGGTGCAGATAATGCAGACTGCATCTGTGGCCCAAGCACAAAAAAAGTTTCAACACCAAGAGCTCCTGTCTCCTCTACAAAGTAAGCTCTGAGAAGTGTTCAGTCTCTCCAGCTGGGACCAGCAAGAAATAAGCTGTGATGGAGAGCAAAGCCCAAGTCCAGACATTTAACAGCACAAGATGGACTGAGGAGCCAAGAGCCAATGGGACTCAGGCCTGTGACACCGGAGTGTCCCCTTAGTCGGAAGATGTGCTCCCAAGTCCCAGGGGACAGTGAGGGCATGCAGAATGCTGGTGATGCTCCCACGTTCACAGAATGGCAAATTTAACCTCATTATAGCTGGATCCCTTATCTTTCTACCTGAAGCCAACGTTTTCCCGTGAGCTTTCAGTAAAGGATCTGTGGGTTCTGAGTCTCTGGATTCAACCTACCAGGATGAAAAAATTACAAAAACATCATATCTGCATGGAGTTCATACAGATTCTTCTTGTGATCCCCCCAAACAAGGACCTGCACAGCATTTATAGCATATGAAATTTCAATACATAATATAAAGATGGTTTAAAGGATGCAAGGATATCTGTAGATTATTTTATATTGCATATAAAGGGTTTAGCATCTGTGGATGCTATTAGCCTTAGAAGTTCTAGAGCCAACAGTGAGGGATCACTGTACTTTAAAATGTGCTGCTAAATTTAAACTCCTCTCCTACCCAGAAATGGTCCTTGCCTTGATTTATTGACAGAGCAGCTGAGCTTTGGAGAAACCTTGGGCTGCCTATAAAAGCTGTATAGCCTTTATGGTTCTCTAGGGCAGGATGTGGAAAGGATTGCTTCAAAGTATAAATAGCGTGGGTTGCGGATCTCTCCTACTCCAAGATTTAGGCAATGGATTAAAGTCATATAAAGATCGCTTACATACATCGGTTGTTCTTAATATGTGTTCTCTAATGTTAAGGCAGATTGTATGCCAACACTCAACCTGATTTTATATGCTTAGAAACAATGAACACATTTCTACACAGGGAAACAGTTTGGGAGCTAGGACCCAGGACTGAATGGATGCTCTATGCTTATTACAATTTTCACAACCTTGCTGCCTTCGGAAATGATTTTTATTTTATAGACATTTATAAAAGAGTATCATTAAGACTGCCTACCCCTGGGGCCATGCTTTCTTAAAGAAAGTTATACCAACTCCTGCTTTACTTTTTATTTTTGATTTTTAGCCTGGAGCAGGAAAAATGAAAGCTATTTTATTAGATTTTATTTTAAGTAGAAAGTTCCATGAAATATGTTTATAAACTGCATTAATATCCAGTTAGTAAATGGATAAGACCTAAGGAATGTGCTGCATTTTAAATTGTTTAGGTCATTTTTTTCTTTTTCTATTTGCTTCTGTTTTTGAAATTACTGAACAAAGTAATAGGTCTCATTATGGTATTTTCATATGTAATATGCTTTTGTTGATCCTCCTCTGCCCTCTTCTCCCCCATTCCCTATCCCCTTGTGCCTCTCCACCTTCAGCCCTCCCCTTTCCAATTTCATAGCATGTGTGCTCTGTTACAGCTGCCTCTTCCTCAAAACCTCCCTTTTCCCCCTTCCTGCTCCTTTTTCTAGTTTCCTGACTATAACTACAATTGCCTCTACCTTTATAAATGTATGTGTGTGTGTGTGTGTGTGTGTGTGTGTGTGTGTGTACTACATGTGAGAGAGAACTTAGTTCATTATGAAAAAGGGGATTCTTAGGTTTTAAAGATGCTGTAATTTTTTTCCCCCAAAACACACTTTTTAAAACCACCTTTCCATAGGAGCCATTGTTTGAAATCTACCTGTCTCTTACAAAAATGGAGCTAGCTCACTTACTTTGGGGGTATGCATGTATGATCACAGAGCTTGCAGGGTGTGGTGTGGGGTGGGCTAATCAACTGAGGAAGGAATGGGCTGCAGAAGGTAAGGAATAGAAGAACTGAGCCATGAATTCTGGGTTCGGTGACCCCATCAATCACCAGGGAACTTGAAAAGTTTTCAATTCTTCCTTGGTTGAGAATGTATAGTTGTGTGCCAGAGAAGGCTTGCAGGTGGAGTCCGCCCACATGTCACTTCTGAGGGGTGTTTAAATCCCGGGTTGGCCTCTCCACGGCCTGACGAGCCACTGCTGCCCTGTGAGTATTCCCATGTTGCTCTGATTCACCAACTCAGGTCTCCTGAAATGTTCTGGGTTGCAGCCATTTCCTCTTAGCAAATGAATAATGAATGAAGTGTGTGTGAAAGCTAATGGCTTGAGATAAAATCAGAAGCTCCTTGCAACACGGGTATAACGTTCCTTGGTCATCTCCATGGAAACTGCTGTTTATCAAGACCCACTAGTATTTCAGAAGACTGTGAGGACCAATCAGTTTCCAAAACTTCAGGTCAGCTGTTGAAAATAGATTTAAGGAGCACAGATTGAGACAGAATGGGTACAGGAACACCATCTGCATGCAGAGGGGGAGTTGTGTGAGGCATCCTTCAGAATTGAAACAAAAAGCTCGAAAATGGCACAGTCAATACTCAGCTGTAAGATTTAAATTGAAAATTGAATTTATATCCTGCCCACCACCCTAGCCCCAAACTGTGACTGAATGAGCCACACTGTGAAGAGTACAGCTTACATCTTTTCCAGGTGGCTTCCCTGGGATGCAAGGAGGAAGGTTGGCACCGATGTTAGGAGAGCTGAAAGCAGCTGGCCGCACAGGGCTGGTACAAAATGGGCACTCCAGCCCCATGCGGGCATCAGTGGCACAGCATGGCTAACAGCCTGGGCATGTGGTCACCCTGTGGGTGCCAATGTCAACATAATACACTGGCCAGCAGGTGGGACAGTGCCCGGTCTACTCCAGCCCTGAGGATGGGATGTGCCAGGCACTCGGAGGTGAAGGGGAGAAGCATGAGGGACAGCCGTTCAGCCCCTCGAGCCTGGGAACCCCCGAAGAGGTACCATCCCTAGCACAGCATGCTAGAGGCTATGCAGGGTCTGAAGGATGCTGTGGGTGGCACACCCTTGTCTAAGTGAAATAGATGTGGGCAGAAACATTGGGACATGACAATAAAAACTCTGGAGCCACTTAGACCTCAGTAATACATCAGCAAAATAATAGTGTAAGCTTCTTTAAAAAAAATTTTTTTTTACATGCGTAAGTGTCCTGCCCGCATGCATGTCTGTGTACCTTGTGCGTGCCTGGTGCCCTCAGAGACCAGAAGGGCATGTCAGAACCCCTGGTACAAGAGTTAAAGAGGATTGTGAGCTGCCGTGTGGGCATTTTAAATCAAACCTGTGTCTCCTGGAAGAGCAGCCATTGTTCTTAACCACTGAGCTACCTTTCCATTAGACACAATGTGGGGATGGAAGGGTGAGCCGGAAGTAGGCTCTGCAAAGCTGGGGCTGTGCCACAGTTTGGGTAATCCCTCCAAAACTCCCATGGAGATTTCACTGCCACTGCAGCGTTGCTAGGAGACGGATCTTTAGGAGGTGATGAGGTTATACGGCTTCATTGTCATGAACTGAGTTAATGTTATGGTGGGCGTGACTGTTACCCAGAGATAGGGGAGCTGGGTCTAAAAGCACCCCCTCCTCGTTCATTCTTTCCCTCGCTTCTGCCTCCACCATTGAATGACACAGCAAGAAAGCTTTTATGGATGCTCGGTTGGACTTCCCAGCCTCCAAGACCATGAGCCAGATAAACCTCCACTGTTTATGCGTAGCCAGGTTATCACAGCTGCAGAAAGGGAGGAACGTAGATTCGATGTTGCCTTGCCACTGATAGGGTGAATATTGTGTTCCCTCTCAGCCCCCTTCACCTGTGAGGCTAGGCAGCGACACCCCTCAGGGGCATTTGCAACATGAAGTGAGAAAATACACGTAGAAGGAAAGAGCATTGGTTTTGCTGTCTCTGTCTCTTGAAGTGGCTGGTCTGTGCAGAGTTGCAGGAATTCCCCGGGCAGAGCAAAGAGCAGTGGTGGCCCTTTGGCTGGGACCATGGCTCAGCAGGCAGGCTCTGGGCTCTTGGAGACCCGAGACTTTCTGGGGATCTTGGTTCTGCTGCAGGCCCAGGAAATAGGAAGAGCTGCATCCTCTGTGATCCTGGGACAGGCTGTTTGTTATCTGCATATGATGTCACCATCAGTAATTCTGAGCCAGTCTCTGGATCTAGGTAGCACATTCCTCAGCCCTTTTCTCTACTCAGTTAATGGGAACACTGGGAAGAAAATGTACCTTAATGTTTTCTTTCCTACAGAACCTATTTTCAGGAAAAGGGAACGTTTTGTTTATAAGAATGTTACTTCAACTTGCCCAGTGCTGACAAGGATGCCTCTTTAATGCTGTTGCCCAGGTCTCTTGAGGTGGCCTGGCTTGCCTTTCTCCAGTCTTTCTCTCTCTTCTGTAGATGTGGCCTGTCCTCCATGAGTTGGCCTCTGTGAAGAGCACACCCATCTCTTGTGCCTGGCCGGCTAGCTGGAGCCCGAGGCCCCTATTGGATGCACTCAGCTGGAAAATGCAACCTGTGTTTAGGGAAGGGTCTTGGGTCTGTCCTGCAGATCATGGGTGTCCTGTCAGGATCGACATTCCTCCCACATCAACCTCCACCCCCAAAGTCTAGTCTGTGAGATGCAGGAAAGTGACAGTGACCAGCACACACAGACGGTGCCCGTCAGACCAGGCCAGGTACTGGGTGTGAGAGGCCCCACCCCCTTAGTACTAGCTTTGGATTTTCGTCACAGATTTGCTGGCTAGTCGAATCTGGTTTAAAGCATGTGTGCAAAGCAAGTCAAAGATACTCCGTGAGAAAATCCAATGAGAGAAAACTGTTGTGGCTACACAGGTTCGGGCTCCAAGCATTCACCTGCTGGGTGAATTCAGGACTGGACACTCCACCCCCTGGCCCTACCTGCTTTTCTGGCCTTCTAAGGAGTTCTTGGCATCTTGTCCAGTTTTATAATGGCCATTATTTGGAGTTTCTTGCTCTGTTTTGTGTTTGTTTGTTTTGTTTTATTACGGTAGTGTCTCATCGAACCCAGTCTGGCTGAGACTGGCTCTGCTCACCATGTAGCTAGCTAAAGCTATATAGATCACGAATTTCCACCCACCATTTTTTCCCACTGCCTCCCATCAAGTGCTGGGATTTTATAAGCATGAACCACCACACCTGCTTTATAGGGTCCTAGGCATTGAACCCCCAAGCTTGTGCAAGCCAGGGTCAACCCTTGAGCCACATTCCTGGCCCTGAGTATAAGCTTTCCAAGGAATGGCAATACCGTTGCACTACGTGGATTGCTTGCTGAACTATTTTTTCCGTGGAATAAATTTAAAATACTTTTCTTTTCTTTTTGAGATTATAAGAAAATTACGAAATTTCTCCCTCCCTATTCCTCCCTATAAACCCATATACTCCTCCTTGCTTTTTCTTCAAATTTATACCTTTTAAAATTGTTATTACATGCATAAATGTATATACATTAACACTATATATTAGTATATATTATATGTATGCATGTTATTACATGTGTGTATATATATACACACCTAAATATAATCTTTTTATATTTATATATTTTATATATTATATTAACTTTTATTTGAGGGCAATGGTCTGCTAGTTAGCACTGTGTGTCAGCCAGAGGGGTGGAAATCTCTGGAAAGGGAGGAAAGAGACTGCAAGGACTCGAGAGGCCATCACAGCTGTCTCTCTGGGACACAAGGCCTTCCCCAAGGGCCAAAGTCCTCCCCTTGCAGTGACATGAAAAAGTCAGGTTATCACTGAGTGCTGCCAGGGAGAGTTGTCAATCACCTTTTAGTGACTGAGCCTTTGCTAATTGCAAAACAAACAGTCTACAGCCTCCTTCATTCATAGCCTCATCTACTTTCCTGGCTACAGCCTCCTTCATTCATATCTTCATCTACTTTCCTGGCTACAGCCTCCATCATTCATAGCCTCATCTACTTTACTGGCTACAGCCTCCATCATTCATATCCTCATCTACTTTCCTGGCTACAGCCTCCTTCATTCATAGCCTCATCAGCTTTCCTGGCATTGGCTTCCTAACCTCCTTTGTCACTTCCTCAATACTCACTCTCCAGCTTCATATTTAAATTGATTCAATTTTCTTCATTTTGTTTTACACAAAGGACAGGAATCAATGGCAGCTTTTCTGAGGGCCTTGCCAGTGTCTCACCTGCTCTTGATGATCCTGCTAACCTGAGTCCCGAGGAGGGCTAATCCCCTTAGGGAGAGCATTGTTTCCAGGGAGACATTGCTATCTGGTTTTGTACACCTCTAAGAAGCAGCAGCAGAGAAGGATGATGGGAAAGAGAAGCCACTGTCAGCCCGGCTCTGCAGATGCACAAAGATGTGCAGATTTCCCTAATTGCTGTTTTTATTTGCAGAGTTTCTATTTTAAGCACACACACTCACATGTGGATTGACAGGTACCAGCCAGTAATGGCTGTGTCTGTCTGTAATGCCTGTGGATGCTTGTTTCCATGGTGACAAGAGGCACCGCAGAGACAGGATTATGGTGCTTCTGGGATCAGGGTGCTGTCACAAGGGGTCTCCTGGTGCGCTGGTGTGTGCATGTGTGTGTGTGTGTGTGTGTGTGTGTGTGTGTGTGTGTGTGTTTGGGGGTGGGACAGGCTGGCTTGCAGCTGTAAAAATCAAAGGGGGCAGGGAATGGGGGAGGTAGGAGGGGAAGGCACAGCTCAAATGTTAGAGGAGTCTGGGGAGGAAGGAGTGAGGAGAGGAGAGAGCTGGCTGGATCAGGGGAATTCTAGAAAACAGAAGCAAGGAACTGTGAATAGAAACAAGAAAAGGCAAACACGACAGAACCCCTCCTCTCGGCCGAGCCTGTCCCTGGGCTTTGAAAGGCTTGTGGTGGCAGAGCAGACATGACAAAGAAAGCGGACTTAGCAAGCAGAGGTGGGTAGAGTTCAGAATTTTCTGGAATCCCAGGGTTAATAGTCCACTGCCTCCTCCAGTTCAGCGTTGTGGCTGGAGAGGAGGCAAACGGCCCTCCCCTCCACCATGAGATGTGCAGGTCATGTGAAGCTGTTAATTATCTTTCGGGCTCTGTTCAGATCCACCCCGGGATGAAGACCACCCAGATCTGCCTCACAACCGTGTCATCTCGTCGGAGGGAATGACTAAGCGATGGCCCAGTTTAGGCTGCCAATGTCTCTCAGAGGCCGTGAGAGGATGCCCACCCAGTGCACTCCATGCTATTCATGGTCACACTCCTTTATGACCAAAGACACATCTGAGCTAAAAGTCAAGCACCACTCTGAGGGCCATAGACAAAGGGAACCTCCCGGGATTCCTCTGTAGTCTCTAGTTACAAAGGGCGGTGGCTCCCTGGTTCCAGCCTGGCACTATCAACTCCTGGCCATGCACATGCAGTTTTCACACCACGTAGCTTGTGCTAATAGTGGTGAGTAGTGACTGGTATCTACCCATTTTACAAACTTAAGGCTCAAGGAGGTCAGATAATATGCCTTGGTAGAGGAGATCAAGTCAAACCAGATTGCTGGAGCCATTGCTGTCTTTTACGTTCATTGGTTTATTCTTGAATGCAAATCCTTCATCTGAACTCTGCTCATAAGGCACCATGGGAGAGCCACTAGGTGCAGCCTGTGTTGGGCTGTACTTGGTCGTGCAGAAGTTAATCTGTCCAGAGATGAGCAAACCACAGGCAAGAGGGGCTGTAGAAAAAATTCCCATCAACAGAACGAGCAAACAGCAGGCTGGAGTTTGAGCTCAGTGGTAGAGCACTTGGCTGATGTTTATGAGGCCCAGTGTCAAGTTCCTAGCCCTGAAGAAAAAAATAAAAAAAGAATAAACAATGGAATATTATCCGGCTTTTATAAAGTCACACAGGGGGCTGGAGAGATGGCTCAGTGGTTTAGAGCACTGGCTGCTCTTTCAGAGGATCCGTGTTGATTTTTCAGTGCCCACATGGCAGCCACAACTACCCAGAACTCGGGTTCCCGGAGATCTGACGCCATCTTCTGGCATCCATGGGCACTGCACACATGTGGTGCTCTTAGATACATTCAGGCAAACAATGCATATACATAAAATAAAAATAAACAAATCTTTACAAAAAAAATAAGGGGTGCAGACACTTTCTTGGGGCAGTGAACTTACTCTGTATGACACTAATAGTGGGTACATGTCCTAAGCTTGTTCAGAAGCACAGACTGTACCATACTAAAAGTGAGCCCAGGAGAAGCCATGGATCATGGGAAGCATGTGGTAATGACACATCTGTGCGGGTTCTTCATGTGTAACTAACACACCACTTTGCTGGAGGTGTTGAGAGGAGGCAAGGCTGTGTGTGTGGAGCGGATGGGACCTGCAATGTCTGCTCAACTTTGCTGCAAACCTAAAGCTGTTATATACAATGAAAGCTTACCAACAACAAAATAATAAGATGACAAAGGAAATTCCATCACAGGCCACAGCTGAATGAACCCTGAGGATATTATGGGGGAAAAGACAAATACTGTATGATTTGGGTTATACAAGATGCTTGGAATGTTTAAGGTCATAGAGACAGAATGTAACTTGCGTCAGCAAGGTCAGAGGAGGGAAAGGTTGAAGAGGCCGTTGACAGCTAGTTTCAGTCTCAAAAAATGAAGAGTTCTAGAGATACAATACTGGTGATCACAAAATGAATAATAAAATTATGCAAGATGATAACTTTTGTGTAATGACAGTTTTACTACACTATAAAAAAAATGGTTTTTCCAACTGACCCAGACTAGGAGATTCCATTATGTCTCTGATGGCAGACTTCAGGTCGGAACATCCTTTACTTGGGGTTACAAAAGGGCCAGTGTGCTGAGATCCAGCTGGCTCGATGCCAGGGCTGTGCAGAGAATCCTTCATCCTTACTGCAAGAGGGACGCGGTGGCCGGCATGTGGTCCCCTCTGCAGAGACAAAGATCATTTTGAGCACTTACCACAGAGGAACGCATTGCGAAAGCTTGCTGCTCTCCAGCCGCTCAGACTTGAATGAGGTAAATGGCCAGGGCTGGCCTGCGGCCACTGGGATTCGTTCCCCATGAATCAACACCACTCGACGATGGAGCCGACTCAGCATCTTTTTCAAAGAAAGAAGTGTCCAGTTCCTTCCCTGTAGGGCCGAGATTGCTATGAGTCAGTACTTTGGCACTGGCGTTGGGAAGCAGGGAGAGGTGGCAGGCTTCGGAGGAGACAGGAAAGCAGATCTGAGGACACTAGTGCCCGTGGGCTGACAGTCGCCTTCTACATGTTTCCTGCCTCTCACGCCGTTGGCATGTTTGCCTTCTGTCTGTCCCGGTCCTCAACCGCTGCAGGGATGGGCTGACATCTCTTAGTATCAGGGATCCATCATCCGCTACTTCCTGGTTGTTTGGCAGCCACTCAGCACCACTTTCTTGGCCCGCACCCTCCTCATGGCCTGACCTCTTCTCCCGGGCTTCACTGTTTCCCAGAGCCCTATGCAATACTGGGGACAGCTTGGCTAGTGACTAAACTCTGGAGGGACCACATTCCTCATCTTAAAAAAGAGAAAAATCACATATGGCTTCCATTTAAGGAAGAGAATTGTTGTAAGGATCGGAGGACCACTGACGGCCATTTCTGGGTGGGGTTTAGCAGTTCCTGAGACTCAACATATCGGTAGTTCTTACTGTAGTTAGATTTTAAGTCGTTAAGCCGATTTCATAACTCTTGTAGAAGACAGCCTCGTGATTCTGCTAATTAGTGTCGTTTTGCAGTATTTCTTTATGAAATGGAGCTTGTAAAGGGTGAGGTGTGTGTATAGAATTCCGTGTAATTGATACCGGCCAGCCTTGACTTTTCTGGAGTTCTCATGCCACCCTGTGGACAACTGTGGTATTACATGTTGCTAGTTTGAGCATTTAAAATTTGTTTCCTTATTAAAATGGCAAATCGTTCTACTATGTACCCATTTTCCCTTAACTATAATCTAATGTTAAAGATTAATAGTCAAAATTGGTGCATAGTTAAAGCACCACATGTAGGCCTATTATATGAAAAGGGAGAAAACAAGTTGCACAGAGCAAAAAAAAAAATTCATTCTTCAGAGTGTGGTTTTACCATACATTATTAATATCATGGAGATTCATTGACATGCTTGAAATTGATGCCAATTCGTAATGAATCCATAGTAATGAGCCATTAAGACCTCCCTCGGAGACAAATGGCCACCCTGCTTCCTGTAATCTGTGCGTCTGAACACGGACTGGTGGTCGAGCTGTGGTTGGCACAGCCTGCTGGAGAGCGGAACCATCCTCTCACCCAGCATCACTCCTGGTCAGCCCCACCCACCTTGACTTTGCTCATGGGAAAGAGTTAAACGACTTTCTGCTACAGTTAAACCTTTGGTGGGATATCTACAGTTGGATCCCTTCCTTGAGAATTGCAGTGTGTCCCTGGACTTAGTTATCATAACCTTAGTATCTGCTGACTCACAGCTGATGTTGGTGATCTAGAATAGTCTAGACCCAGTCATTCCTTGTCCTCAGTCTCCTTGAACAACCATACTAATGGAACCCAATGGGGTCAGACCACAGTCGGAAGCGTGTGTTGGCAGAGCTGAGCAGAGGGGACTGAGGACAAGATAAACTGGGTCTCCCTCCTTTGGGGCAAGCTCCAGGTGGTTGGCGCACATGTCCCTCTCACTACTCCCAGGAAAGAGGCTCTGATAAGAAGACTGTGAATTGTGCAGGAAGCTAACTGGACCCTCTGAGAGGAGCGTCATTCATAGTATTTGTGAGGTTCATGGCTCTGTATTCAGTTTCTTAGCGCCTGCTCAGGAATGGCTGACACAATTTGAATACATATATACCCCAAATCTTGTGTGTTATTTTGACCATTTTATAATGTCTGGAGAGGGCTGTTGAATATTTCCAATTTGATTCCTTAAATAATGAAGCCCACAATCTGTAAGACTTAAACCCGGAGGTTGTGTCTAAGGCTTTGCCTCAGCACGCAGGCCTTGCACTGATGAGCAGCCCTGCTCCTCTGAGTCCCCTGAAAGTGTTAGCAGCACCATCCATGCCTCACTGAGAACCTCAGGGAGGTTGAAAGAGTGGGAGGGCCCTTCTTACCACCACTCACAGAGCGCTGTTGCCACAGGAGACGCCAGCCCTGTTGAAACAGTGATCTTGGGCTTCCGGCCTCCATGCTTGTGAGAAGGTGGGTGTCTGCTGCTTTCCCCCGGCCTTGTTATCCCCCCCGCCAGCCAACACCACTATATTCATTTGCACAGGTTAGTAAACTTTGTTGAACACCATGTTTGTCCGTGTTTGGCTCTTTCTCTTCCCCTCCTCACATGCATCCACACACAGCCGAGCCCTTAGTAAACCATCCATATCACATGTCAAGTTGATGGATTTTGGTGAGTGAGAACCCACAGGAGGAAAGAATTCCCTGAAAGTGATTTGGAGACTAGGTGAGAAGAGGAGAAAGTGGCCAGACTGTGGGGAGAGAGCTGGTCAGATGTGTGCCCCTGAGGATCCATGTGAGCTGTGCCTATGAGAGCCACAGAGACAGCAATGGGTGGAGATGCAGTGGAGCCAAGGGAGAGAGCTGGACATCAGGTCAGTAGTCACTGCTCCAGAGCAGAGGATTTTAAGTCTGCAGTTGGGAAAGGAGATGATCCGAGGCATGCCCAAGTTCATGCTGGGAAGAGCTGGAGGGTTCTAGTGTGAAGCGGAAAGGAAGTTGGCCTTGCTGCAGGAGCACGGTCACTAGCTGGCAGGGGAAGGGGAGCTTGTTACATGATCCCTGTCTTTGTGCCAAGTGGACCTGGGAAAGGGAGATGAAATTTCATCAGGGTTGTCTTGGCAGCCTGGGGGGTCTTGAAGTGCCTTCATTCTGGCTCCTTGATCAGATGCCATCTTGGATCCCAGGAGCTCCCTTGAGCATCCAATGGATGAGTTTTCCTCAAGAAACTCCCATTTTAATCCTCCTGTCTCGGGGCTCAGGTTACATTGAACTGGGCCATCCTTCTCTGCTCTAATGGTGTTCCTAAGAATGCTGTTCGGGTAACAGACAGGCCAAGTCAGTTTGACAGCTCTGCTTGGTGGTCGGGACTAAACGACCTATGACTCACTTCTCCTTTCAAGCTAAATTTGTTGTGATCATAACCTGCTTTTACTTACATGTATGCTTGTGTGCAGCTCATCTTTGTTACCCTGAAGGCATGTTCCTGTAATGCTGCTCCCCTGGCCTTAGTTGTCCATGGGTTACTCATTTTCCTCCTTTCTTATTGTCACATGGGTAACCCTCTGTGACTAACATTACAGACGCTGAACTGGGGCTACCTTTCCGCTCTCCTGCCCCATCCATCTCTCAGCCTGAATTTCAGTGAACTAAAGAAACATGAAAATTCCATCAATATGTTAGATTAATATGTGTTAGTCAAAACAAAATAAAATTTAGGTCATGAAAGTATGTGTGAAATTAACTTTCATTCTTTTGGGCAAAATATTAGAAATGGGATTGGTTAACAAAACCTTACCATTCACAAAAATAGTGTTGAAGCAAGAGAACCGTGTCCAACGTGGGAGAGTACATCCTTTTAATCTGGTAGTATGCACCAGAATTATTGCCGGATGGGGCAAATCTAGGATTCACCATCCTGGGAAAGTGAGGCAACCTAGAAATCAAACAAACACGCTTGAAAAGAATCACGGTCCTTAAAGGGAAGAGAAAGGTCAGTAGAGCAAGAAACTTGAACAACGCTTGAGTCACAACAGTGTTAGAAGAAAGTGCAAGGCCTGAGAGTGAGGAGGTTCATAACAACAGAAATGTGTTCCTCTCCACTTCTGAGGCAGGAAGGAGTCCGTGCCAGACCAAGATGTTGGCAGACTCTGTCTGGTGAAGACACTGCTGTCTGGATGGTGAAGGGCGTGGCACTTCATGGTTATACCCTCACATACCACCAAGGGCTCTTCTGGGGCTTTCTTCACAAGGGCACTAGCCCATTCATGAGGGGGCCTAGCGCATCACTGACCCTCCCCAGAAGGCTGTCTCCTACTGCAATTACACTGGGGTGGGTGAGGATTCAACCTATGAGCTTAGGGGTTTGGAGAGGGACACACACTTTAAGGTCATGGCAGACAGCTTGTTTGACACCCAAGTATGTGTTGGGTGGGCATGTGCTGGTCCTACAATACAGAGAGCTCCCAGGGAGGAAACGCATCACCCTGGAGGGCATGCTGCATGCTCTTCTACGACAGCCTTAGCAAATTGCCACCCATTTGGCTGTAAACAACAGAAATATATTTGTTCAGTTGTGGATCCCAGAAACCCAATACTGGGGTGGCTGTGAAGGTCCACTTCCTCCAGGACCTTGGGGAGAAGTCTTCTTTCCCTTTTCTAACTTCTGGTACTCCCAAGTGCTCTTGGACCATAGCCACATCAACATCACATCAATATCAGCCTCCATTTTTGTATCACTTACCCATCTGCCACTTGGCATGAGGTTTAAAGACAGTCCGCTTAATTTGGTGTGATCTCCTCTCAAGACCCTGTCCCCCCTCTCCCAAAAGGTCACATCCATGAGAGTAGTTAGGGCTTTGGATTTACCTCATAGGTAATGCCAATTCAATCCATGTCCCGTGGGTGGGCAGAATCAAGACTATAGGCACCTCACATTCTGTATCCTTGCCAGTGGCAAAACTATGCTCTTTGTGCCACAAAGTGAAAGAATTTTACCTCAGACCCTGGGAAAACCGTGCTTGAGGATTTTACTTTGAACTGTGCAGTGGTCAGTTTCCTTCTTTGTCTGGCTGGTTTTTAGGATGAGCTGACAGGACATCGGGGCTTGGAGGCTCGAGAAGAGTCCTCGGGAAAATCCTTTTCTTTTTGCGGAGTGGAGCATAAGGCAATTAGTTACCTGTGCAGGTGTCCTTTCCACTTGATCTGGACGAGGAGATATTTTTGTTCCTGTTTGGTTCTCTTGTTTTTCTTCCTCTTAGAAAATGCAGCTGTGGCTCTGAATCACCAGAAGAACGATTTGCAAAGCAGAAACTTATTCTAGGGCTGGGAGTGCAGCTCAGTGGTGAGCCCTCCATCAGTGTGTGCAGCAAAGGAAATTAAGGATGCATGGGAACTCACATCCACTAGTGGGAGAGGAGAATTTCACCTACCACCTTAGAGTTATGTCTCAGGAAAATTCTAACGCCAAGTCACACAGGCCACAGCAGAACATCGCTGTGTGCTTCCAATGTACGATTGGTGTTAACTTGACTTTCTGCCCAATACTGTGATCATTGCAAATCGGAACAGCCTCATTTGATGCTCAGGAAGGAGAAGAAGATGAAACCTTTGCTGCTTGGAGTGGTGTAGGACGGCACCCCCTGCCAAGGCATTAGCGCACCACCCCCCAGCTCCTCACTGCCCCTCACCCCTGCACAGCAGCCTCTACAGAGGCACCAGTGCACCCCCAGCCCCTTACTGTCCTTCACCCTTGCAGCTTTCTCTCCATTTCTTCCCTTTAAATTTGCAGGCCCTTCCATGTAGCATGAATTGTTAGAGGGTCTTATTAATAAAATCAAACCCAGGGCCAGGTATTAGGGTGAATGCTGGAAGATCAGAGAAGCAGAACAAGCCACAGCTTCCTCACCTTGCCAGTTCCTCAGCTGATTCTGTTTCCTCAGACTGGATGCCTCTCAGCTGAGCTGTGCTGCTCCAAAGCTTAAAAGCTTAACCAGCTCTAGTTCCTAGTTTTCACGCCTTATATACCTTTCTGCTTTCTGCCATCATTTCCTGGGATTAAAGGCGTGAGTCACCATGCCTGGCTGTTTCCAGTGTGGCCTTGAACTCACAGAGATCCAGGCAGACCTCTGCCTCTGGTATGCTAGGATTAAAGGCATGTGTGCCACCATTTTCTGGCCTCTATATCTAGTGGCTGTTCTGTTCTCTGACCCCAGATAAGTTTATTAGGGTGCACAATATTTTGGGGAACACAATATCACCACACCTCCAAGCGAGCTGTAGGAGATCTTCATCCAATCAATTGACTGATAGTTTCAAAGACATGATGCTTTTGAGTCCCGTTCATAAATGGAGTTGTCCCCCACCCCATATGTGTTTGTAAACCTCAATTACTGTGTCACATGGTTGTCTCATTAAGACCTGTTCTTCAGCATCGATCAGCACTCTGCAGTTGTTTGGAGGACAAGACTTTACATGTAGTCTGTGAGGTTTGGGTACTCTCAGGTACAGCAGGTTCTAGTACTGTGCACATTTTCCATCATCTGATATTTGTCCCAGTTTCATGACTCAGACCTCTTGAAGTCCTAAGCACCCATGTGCCTTGTTTCTCAGACACAATTTAATGGAAGATGACTGACATTTTTCTGAGAACAACAAATTAGGCATAATCATCGCCCCTAGAGGAGAGATTGAATGGTTTGGGGAACTTGAATGTGTGAAAGAGCTCTTTGGTTCTGTTTATTAGAGTTTACACTTGAACAGTTACTCAGGTTGTTCAAATATCTGAACGATTTTGAAGTAAATGTATACATGACAGGGTCAATTTTTACTTTTTATGGGCTCCTAATGGCAAGATGGAAATACTGGCTGAAATGTAACAAAGCAGTGAGCTGCCAAGATTATAGGGGAGGGGAGGAAAGAGAGGGAGAGAGAATATGAATTGTTAGAGGGATCCAGTGTGGACTGACCCTCAGGAGTGTCCAGCTGGTTATCTCAGAAGAGGTGGCGTAGTGTGTGCTGATCTCTTCTTAATTGAAGGTTCTGCCACCCTAGCTGACCAGTATCAGTTGTCCCAGCAAAGCCAAGGTTTCACTTTAACGGTTCTAATTCAAAACACCAGACAGTCCTGATGAGACTTCGGTGGACTCTCAATCACCCCTCTGAAACTTCACAAGCCAGGCCTCCAGCCCCCGCACTTGCTCTCAGCATTATTATCTTCCAAGCTCCCACAGAGCAGCCCACTGAGCTCCAAGCACTCAGGGGCTTTTCCAGGCCAAATTTGCAATGGCACCACATTCCTCCCCAAGACACATGACCTGGTTCCAATTTCTGTCTTAGTTAGGGTTTCTATTGCCGTGATAAAAACACCATGACCAAAAACCTCTTGGGGAGGAAAGGGTTTATTTCACCTTACAGTTTGTAGTTAGTTCATCACCCAGGGAAATCAGGACTGGAAGTCAAGCAGAGGCATGGAGGAACACTGCTTACAGGCTTATGACTTCCTCAGCCTGCTTTCTTATGTATCCCAGAACCACCTGCCTAGGGGTGGTACTGCCCACAATGGGCTGGGATCTCTCACATCAATCTTAATTAAGAAAATGCCTCAAAGGCTTGCCCACAGGTTAGTCTGGTGGAGGCATTTTCTCAGTTGAGGTTCCCTCTTCCCAAATGGCTCTAGCTTAGGCCAAGTTGACGTAAAACTATCCAGCACAGTGTGGCTTACTAACTGTTCTTGCTACTGTTGAACTTTCTTTGTGTGGGTAGTGGTGGCTCCATGAACAGGGCCTTGTTGTGTACTTTGGCAGAACAATGGATAAACTGAAATTCTCAAAAAGTAAATATTTTAACTGTGGAAATGCAGTTTACAATAATGTGAATGAAATTTGAGAGAGAGCCTACTGGCATTTAACAGAATGAAAGCCATGTGCACACAGTGCCAAAATCCTAGATGCTCCTGTTAATTCAGTTAGCTGTCAGCCAAAGAATCGATGGAGCTATCCTTTATATCAGCTGGTCACACACTTCCAGGTATCCAGGTGTCTGTGCATGCCAGCCTGGTTCATGTCACACAGAACGGAGCCTTACTGGTATAGACAGGAATATCCCTTCAGCCCTGGAAGATTGCTGTGTGTAAACCTTGTTAGCATCATGATTGGCATGTTCCTGAAGAACCTGGGCTATGTTTAGAGCACAGGTGGAGAAAGGTCCCCAGAGCATGATCCCAGAGTGGCATCCTTGAGGATATGAGAGGGACTACTTGCAGGTTTTACATCAAAGCAACTTACATTTTTATACAAGAAGGAGCTGGCAAGTTTCTTCCAATAACAGTTCAGGTAGAAAATATTTCAGGCTAAAAATATACACAGTCCATGTTGTAACTCCAGTGGACCCGGGGTATCCATTAATTCCACATCTGCAGATTCAGACGAGCTCAGATGGAAAACATGTAGAAAACAGCACTGTGTCTGGAGTGACAAGTTGTAAACGCTTCCTTAAACAATATGCTGTAACAATAGTTCACACACATTTACACTCTGTCCTGTATTGTGAG
Source organism: Peromyscus nudipes (assembly GCA_902168325.1). Lineage (NCBI taxonomy): Eukaryota > Metazoa > Chordata > Mammalia > Rodentia > Cricetidae > Peromyscus > Peromyscus nudipes. Next base: position 44,505 of record CABHPH010145375.1, on the reverse strand, counting down.
ATGCCATAATGCACACAGAAGGATGTATGAAGATTACAGACAAAGACTGCACCATTTTGTATGAGTGACTGGAATCTCTGCTGATGATGCTCTGGGGCTGAGCTGGGAGGCACCTGTGGGATAACTATTCCGAAGCTTATCTGAACAAGGGGTAATGCACACCCGTCAACAAATGATGGGGTTGTGCTCCAATGGTTTTTGTTTATGGACACTGTAATTTGAGTGCCCCACCATTTAAAAAAAAAAAAAACCCTATTCTTAACTCATACAGTAGTGTGTGTGTGTGTGTGTGTGTGTGTGTGCATATACATAATTCTGGGAATGGAATGGGTTCATAGTCCTGGAGCTTGAGAGGTAAGTGGCTAAGAGCCACTGTCTATTCTTCCAGAGGACCTGGGTTCAATTCCCAGCACTCACATGGCAGCTCAAAGCCATCTGTAACTCTAGTCCTAAAAGCGCCTCCCTCTCTGACCTCCTCGAGTACCAGCCATGCACATGGTGCACAGAAATACATACAGGCAAAACACACATACACAGAAAAACTTAAATCAAATAAAAAAAACTTAAAGACAACAAGGCCAGATTGGCCAGGGGCTCCTGGATGATTTATGAAACCCTGGGAAGTCATGACTTCCAAGATTTTTTTGAGGGCTTTTATTCTTCTTCATGTGTAGGAAAACTTGTATCAAGAAAAATAAAAAGTGTATTCTAAGAAGTCGTTTGCAAAGATTTGAATTGTTGAGATGCAAACCCATGTTTCCTCTGCCTTGGGGTGGTCTAGTCATTTGAGGACCTCACTGAGGCAGAGACTCAGGTAGAAGTGAGCCTGCCTAAATGGGGGACATGGTGGAAATGTGGAGGCCTTGGCACTGACTATGATTTCTGAAATCATGGATTTGTGTGATTTGCATGTGATTTGCATGTTCATCTCTTCTTTTTATAAAATGTTTGCTTCTGGAATTTTTATAGTTTCATTGCTAATGATTTCCCTCCTTTTTTGTCTGCCTCACAACCCAAAATTCTGGGAACCTGGCACTTCCTAGCATATTCCTTTTCAATGCATTTAATTCTGTGATTATTTTAGACACCCACTTATCTTCTAAATTTAATTCATTTCTGCAGAGAAGCTAAGCTAAGCTATAATAATTCTTGATTATTCTCAATTATTATAATTTAATGCAAAAGGATTTTACTGCATCTTAAAGAATTTTTATCATGAAAAGATGATCTTCCCAACATTCAATTTTAAAATACAGTAAAATTTAACCACTAATTTTTGGTGCTGGAAGTATCTTTTCATCAAAAAACATGTCTTTCTAAATTGTTGTAATACTGTGGTAAGAAGTTAGCTATTTCATGATTCTCGAAACACCTAGAGCATTGAAGTTCCATGTTATTAATTAGGATATGCCAAAAGTTTGATGGAAAGCTTTAACCTCACAGCATGAAGTGAATTCTTGGGAATCTGTCTTCAAAGTCCAGGAACATGGTTAAGTCATGATGCCTGATAGCCTCCTTCCTTCCCAGAAGGCTCAAGGAGAGCGGCAACATCTTGTAGCATCCATTATCTTCTCTGTGTCCCCTCTGATTAACTCCAAATCTCCATAGCAACCTCACTAAGCTTCCCTCAGTGTCCAGGTGTGGTGAGCTAGTAAGAAGCCCTTGCCTCCTAGTCTGCCTTTGCACATGTCCTGTGTAAACTGGAAGAAAAGCATTCTCCATTCCAGGCAACCCTCACATCAGAGGAGATGAAACTGGAGTTCAGACACTCTGGGAACACCACACTGATCCAAAAAGGCCAAATGAGAGCCTGGCGGTGGTGGCGCCTTTAATCCCAGCACTTGGGAGGCAGAGGCAGGAGGATCTCTGTGAGTTCGAGGCCAGCCTAGTCTAGAGAGCGAGATTCAGGACAGCCAGTGCTGTTACACAGAGAAACAAACAAAAAAATCCTACAAATCAAGGAGTTTTCTTATTTTTCTTAAGATGTGTGTGTGTGTGTGTGTGTGTGTGTGTGTGTATGTTGAGTTTATGTGCACCACATGCATGCAAGAATCTGAAGAGGCCAGAAGAAGGCATCAGATCCTCTGGAACTGGAGTTACAGGTGGTTGTGAACAATCTGATGTGGGTGCTGGGAACCCAATCAGGGTCCTCTGCAAAAGCAGTAAACACTCTTAGCCTCTGAGCCATCTCTCCAGTCCCAAGGAGTTGTCTCATAAAGGCTTGTTTCTCTAATTCACTATTCTGCTTCTATAATGGGAAACTGCTAACAAGGAACAAAGCAGAGAAAATAAAGGGGAAAAGGAGTATGTACAAGCAAGCCCTACCTAACCAAGGTATGGCTTATGTGACACACACACATAGATGCTGACAGTGCCCTCCACCTTCCCATCAAGTCTGCAAAGCACAGACAGTGTCTTGCAGAATGTTCTGGGTTTTAGGGAGTGTCTCTAAAATTCTCTGGAACGTAAGACCAATGGAAATGTGAAGCCATTGACAGCTGAGGTTCCAAGAACATCCAGATTCCAGCTGATGAACTCAATAGACTTTGAACACTGCCTCATACCATTTTAGTCAAAGCGAGGTAAGTGCGTTTTGAAGAAAACTCGTCTTTCTATAATTTGTGTGCACCAGCCGCACACCTCTGCTGGTTTGCTAAAACCACTGTAATGAAGTGCCGTGAGCTGGGCAGATTAAACAGCAGGAATTTATTACCTCATTTCTGGAAGCCAAAAATCGAAGATCAAGGTCAGATTGAGCAGGAGCTGGTACCTCGTGGAGGGTGACAGGCACAGGCCTATCCTTTGTTCCTGGTGCTTCCTGGCAACTGCTGGTGTCCTTTGGCTTATGGAAGCTATTGCCGCCACTTTGCTTTCATTCTGTCTGTCTGTCTATGAATTTCCCCATCTTATATGGCTCCAGTCCTCCTGGATGAGGGGCCCACCCAACTCCAGAATCACTAGATGTTTAACTGCATCAGCAGTGATCCTGTTTCCAAACAGGGCCTGATTCTTCTCAACTGAACCTTGAGCAAAACTGTTCACCAAGATATTCCAAAGAATGAGACAACTGTTCAGTTACTGTAAAAGTTCGCACAAAGCTGTTTTTTGGCTTCAAAACATGCTGTCAACATTTCATGTTTGGACATTGAATGCAGTGTGACGCTAGAGTGAAGTGGGGAGAAGCACGTTGCTCTCTCTTACTTTAAAAATTAAGTCATGGCGATTTTACTTCAATGTATTTATATCCATAACTCTTTGCATGGGCCTCTTAACCTATCGGATTGACTAAGACTCAGCGTTAGAATCAGGCTTCACACTTGTGAATGACACATGGAAGTTGATCCACGGACCAACAAGAGAGCCCCTCAATTTCAAGTTCTGTGCTGAATGGTTCTGCCTCTTTTGCGGTTTCAAAGCTTCAAATTGCTGCTAAGTCAAGGCGCTTCATGCCTGGATCTCATTTCATCTGCCTTCAAGGGGGTTATGATTGGCATGGACAAATGTGTTAGCCTAGAGGGTCTGCTCAGTCGCCTGCCTGTCAGACACTTAAGAAGAATATGATTTTCAGGGAACGTACAGGGAGAGCGTCTATCAGTGTGGTTGCCGCACTGTGTTCTCTGTGTGCGAAGGGAAAGGGGATAAGTAACGTACAGGGCGGGAGGATGCTGGTTTTCATGTGTTGACTGCAGTTCCTGTTCCTTACAGTCATCTGAAGTCTGAAAGCTGTTAGAATGATCTTCACTGTAAAAACAATTCAGGAAAAGGACAAACCAGATGTTGCAGGTTTATCCCGCCCTCTTGTCAATGACCCTTGACCCTCTGAGAATGACCTTGGAGGTCTGGGCTTCCCCAGTAGTAACTTAAGGACTGTTGTTTGCCTCTTCCTGCAAATCTGCATCATGTCTACATACCTGTGACTTATCAAATTCTGAATTCTTTCTGTCACCCTGGGAGGGCAGTACTAGATCGTCTACATCCATCCTATAAAGAAATGGGGGCTTCTCAGTACTGAGAAGCTGGCCCACTGCACCCATTAATGGAGCTGAACCCAAATTTTCCAGATTCCAGAGTCAATACTCAGACCCACTGATGTATGCTGTCCTGTGTCAATACTTTATTGATTGCAAATCAGAATGTACACATAGACAAACACAGGCATGCCTTCATCCAGACATGGAGAGCATTTCCCTCTGCAAGGTGATTGTTCCTTACAAAAGCAGACTGGGCCCATGGGGACATGCATAGCCTCTCCTGACACTTACAGAGACCATCAGTGATACAGGACTCTTCTGTGGAAGGAAATAACCATTTCAACTTACTCTTGACATCCAAGAAACCCAATAAATAAGAACCAACCATTAGAAACTGTGGACAGGTGGTTTCTTATCTCTCACTTGACGCCTCAGGCCCAAAGGCTGTTTTCCCAAGCCACTGCTTTTTCTGTACCTCATTTCTGTCAGCTGGAACTAATGTTGCTAATGGCTTTCAATGAGTCTGCTGCTTTTCCACATTTGAGCAGAGAAGATGGCCACGAGGAAAATGACTGCTTATGAGTTGGTTTTTATGTTTAAAGATAGATTTTTCACTATAAAGACGAAGCCCGGAGCTTTGAGACCATGGCCCATCCCTGCAGCCAGAGTGCATTGGGGGGGGGGGGGTCTGAGCTCTTATGGTGAAGGCTATCTTTGTCGTTTTATCTCTATTGAGCTGGTGATATTTGTGCTGACGTTTTGTGGCATGGATTCTCTAGGGAGGAAAGGAATGATGGGAAAATCTAGGGAAAGGAAGAAAAGACACAGAAGACAGTTGCAGTTGACAGATTCACATTTTTGCCAGGACCTCAACATAAGCTTTTGTAACTATACATACCACATACTTACGTACATGTACATATATGCACATGATACTTGCCATATTGTTTTTTTTTTTTAATGAGCAATGACCATTGAGTATGGAGTCCTCTCCCCAAGATTGAACTGCCTGCCCTCTCTAGGTCATGGGAGTGTTTTACTTAGAGTGTGCAGTCATGTGCATGAAAATATATGTGTTTCCAATTTTTAAAAATCAGATTTCCACACCAGTGAGGTGGTTCAGTCGAAGTGCCTGCCTTCAAGTCCGAAGAGCTGAGTTTGATCCCATGGACCCACAGGGTAGAGGGAGAGAACAGACTCCTGCATGTTGTCTCCTGACTGTCACAAAAGCATCAATGGTACATGGACACACAGGCTCATGCATGCGCGCGCGCGCGCGCGCGCGCACACACACACACACACACACACACACACACACACACACACACACACACCACAACTGATAAGGCTGAGAGATTTTCAAATAAAAGACCTGGTTTTGCTTTTCTTTAGGAAATAATTCATCTGAGCTGGTTTGTTGCTTGAGGAGTATTGACTTAGCTGGGCAAAGAGTGCTGCCGTTTGGTGCAGCCCCATCAATTTCCTATCTGGGTTAATGGCCGTTGATCGGCTCATTTGCTGTGTTTTTATTAGGCCTGGCCCTCTTTCCTGTGTGTGTCACCTGCCAGGCTTCTGGAAGGCAGGAAGCTCCTCTCCTTCAGCTCACACACTGTGAGGACATGGCAGCCAGTCCTGTTAGTCATGCAGTGCTGAGGTTTAGAACTCTACAAACTCCCACATACACAGAACAGAATAAAGACGAAAGCAGTAGTGACCTGCAATGTTTTAGCTCCCATCTCTTCTTTTGCATGAGTGTGTACGTATGTGTTCATGCATGCATGTGGGGGCCAGAGGACAATGCCAGCTGTTGTTCCTCAGGAACCGTCTGCCTTGTGTCTGACACGGGGTCTTTCATTGGTCTGGGATTCACTAATTATACTAGGCTGGTAGGCCAGTAAGTCCCAGGGATCCGACTGCCCTTGCTCTCCCAGCATTGGGATTACAAACACATCACTGTGGCCAGCTTTTCACAGGATTCCAGGGATCAAACACACGTGCTTCTGCAGCCAGCCCTTCGCTGACTGAGCCATCTCCCCACACCTATCGTTTTTGAAGGTCATTGAGCAAGGATAGCTCCAAGCTTGTGTTCAGAACTGCATACTAGATTAGCGTTTACTTATAAAACCATGTCTTGAAGCCAATCCTTCATTCTGAGCTATTTATGCTTTTTAAAATCTGCCTGTAGCCATCTCTTTTTCTCACCTTTGCATCAGCTCTGTTTAGATGCAAATGTAATCACGCAAAATGGAATTATTATTCACACAGGTCCAGAGAATGTTTCCATTTGTAGTTTTAAAAGGGGATTGGCTCTCAAATATCTTTTGGGAGAAAAAATATTTTTAATAGCATTTTCAAAGTCATGGATATATGTATATATCTACCAGCTACAAATGAGCATGGACACAAAATATAATTTATTCCTAATAGCATTTTAGCTTCACTTTGTGCTGATTCCAACTGGGATGATTATGATCAGTTAGAAACTAATAAGCACCCAGTGAGCAGAACAGTAGCTAACTGCCACACAGAACACACAAGAGACAAAAGACTGTGCTCTCGCAGCACTAAACAAACACAAAACTACACTTCAAATTTTTATGAGGGCGCTCATTGTAATTGAGGATGGTGATCGTGGTAATTACCGTGGGAGGATGGTAGTGATTGATGGTGGCAATAGGGACGATAGCAGGAGAGGTGGTAATCATACCGGAGGAGGGAATTATGGAGGTGATAGGAGAGGTAGTGTGGTAGCGATGATGAGGGTATCTACAGTAGAGTCAATGGTAAGAGGAGTAGTGGCTATGATGGTGAGGGTGGTGGTGCCTGTAATGATGATGGTGGTGATAGTGGTGGTATCGGCTACATGGTGATGATGATGGTAGTGGTGGGTATGGTTGTGGTGCTGATGGTGATGGTGGTAGCTAAGGTAGTGGTGGTGATGGTGATGGCAGTGGTAGTGATGGTAGTGGTGACGATGGCTTTGATGGTGGTGGCCGCTATAATAGTGATGGTGGTACTAGCAATGATTGTGGTGGTGATGATGGTAGTGATGACTACGATAGTAGTGATGATTGGCATGGGGATGATGATTGGCATGGGGATGATGATGGAGACGGTGATGATGATGGAGATGGTGATGATAATGGAGATGATGATGGAGACGGTGATGCTGATTGGCATGGGGATGATGATGGAGATGGTGATGATGATGGGGATGGTGATGATGATGGAGACAGTGATGATGATGGAGGTGGTGGTGGGGATAGTGGTAGGGCTTCTAGTAGTGTTGGTCATGCGACAGTGAAGCTGATGTTGGTGGTGATGGTGTTGCTAACAATCTTTTTGGAAATGTCAACTCTATGGAATAATTGTCGCTTGAAAATCATCACTTGAGAAAACTAATTTGAATTGCATAAAAATATCTCTTTTAGTGTCAAGCTATATATACAAACCAGTAAATTAGAAATAGATACAGACACATTTAAAGCAACCAACTCCATACTTTAATGTCAAGCAACATTTATAAATATTCCTGGCAGGCACAGACATCTGTGGTTTGGAGGGTTATTATTATATGAGACTTCAGACAATAAACCAGGGCACAAACATACAAGGAAAAGTAGTTATGTTTTTTAATCCTTCACATATATATCAATACTTTGGATTATGATTTTTTTGCAAAGATTTCTCAGAATCTGACTTTATCTAAGGGCATTTACTAAATAGCCTGTCTTCTCAACCACACAGAGACAAAAGATAGTAGGCTTACGAGTCTTACTTGGCTAACCAGTGAGATGACTACCAACCAGGGCACCTTAGTGAAACAGTGTCTCAAGATAAACAAAAATTAGAAGAGGTCTTGGAAGATATCTCCATGGAAGAGCACTTGCCTAACATACCCAAGGCCCTAGAAAGAAGGGGAGAGGTAGAAGCAGGGAGGAAGTGGGAAGAAGGGGGAAGTTTTACACACACACACACACACACACACACACACGTGGCACTTGAAGCAGGATCACGGATTTCAGGTCAGCCTGGGCAACAAAGCAAGGTCCTGTGTCAGCAATTTAGGCCGAGAGACAGAATGTGTTATTTGAAATATTTTAACTCTGATCAACTCTACCTGAGGGTGCTGCCACACAGATTCTGTGGCTGGCTTTTGTTCTCTGGGTTTGACATCTGACCTTTGTGTCTTTACTTGCATGACAAGACCTCTAAGGAGCACTTTTTAACAGCTGATTGGTGACTCCTTCCTGGGTTGTACGTCCATTTAGCTCCAAGCCCGTGTGATTAATGGAGCTTTCCAAACTCCCTATAAACTTGTTAGGGTTATTTCAGAACATCAGCTCTTTGTCCTCATCGTCCTTTTACAAATGACAACCTCACACCCACAGGATCATAAAACAAGCATTTCTAAAAGAATAGACTTTAGAAAATCTCTTCTAAGGTGGGGTTATTTTTAAATTATAGCTCAAACACTGCTTGGATGGAATCCAGGCCAGAGGAGTCTTTTTGTATGACTTTGTGTGACTCTAAAGAGACATCTGCCTGATTTGAAGCCAAGCCACTATCTCCGCTACCTGTGTGCGCTGATCATTTGAGAGATGCTCTCAGTGTGGATTTAATCTTTCCTAACCCTGACTGAATAATCTGAATTCAATCAGATTGTTGAAATATTCCAGCTCCTGGGTGTGGCTACCATTCTTCTTGAACACCAGCTCTACAGAATTAATAGGATTTCTGATCAATGATTCCTTACACCTGCCCCCACAAAGATGACTGTGAAATAGTTTCCACCTTCCTGGTCCATGAGTTAAGACTTCAGTGGACTAGTGTCTAGTGGTTAGTATAAGCGACTCTAACAATATGGCAGGCGGCACTAAAGAAGTAGAAGAAACCAAATCCAGGAACAAGATTGATGTGCTGTTACTTGGTAAGAGACAAAGACTGGCAGGTTTTAAAGTAAACCCTAGTTTCCGTAGCTCTCATTCCCAGCTATTCCTGGGATGCTAATGCTGTTATTTTCTTAAACAATAGACCTAAATGCCCCAGAATAATGCTCAATACAGATAGCTAGCCAACGTGCCTTCCTGCTGCCGTCACCACTAACAGTAAATATGGTCGTACTCTGGGTTCTCTGAGAGCCGGGCATGGTGTCTGTGCTCTGTCTCATTGACTCCCCCAAGAATAGGATTGGTCGTTCCATTAAACACAAGGAAACTGGGCAAGCAAGATGCTTCAGCGGGTAAAAGCTCCCGCCAGTCCAGCTTGTTGCTCTGAGTTCTGGCCCAGGATCCCACAGTGAAAGGGGAGAACCAGCTCCCGGAAGTTGTCCTTTGACCCCCCCCCTGGAATGCACACAAAGACACAACTACACAATAACAGAATTTTACACCTAAATTTAATAAGGGAGGAAACAGGTTTGGAGGTATTAGATAGCTGCCTGAGATCAACTGTTCGTGTCAGAGCCCAGTACTTGCTGCTGGAGGTCACCTTGCACAGGACTTTAGCTTGGGGAACTCATAAATTGAAATCCTGACCTTTGCCCTCAACTGAAGTAATGAATGTAGAATGAAAGACCTTTGGGAGTGCTCATGATTGGATCAGGGTCCTTATACAGAGTCCTAGAGAAGATGCTAGAACCTTCCATCAGGTGAGGCTAATGTGAGAAGATATGGTCTATAAGGAAGGGGGGCTCATTAGACCCCCCTAGTCAGCTTATCCCTTGGTCTTAAACTTCAAACTCCAGAAGTGGGAGAAACAGCTTTCCAGTATTTGTAAGCCACCTTGTCAATGGTACTCTGTTACGGTAACCTGCACAGACCAGGTCACACATGTGACAAAGGAGAAGTGTCAGTGCAGATTCCCCTGGAATCATGATGTGACTGCAACCTAATAATCACATTCAAACTTGAAAATATTTGAAGCCCCTAATACTGCATATCTAATATACTAGCATACCCCACGTCACAGCTTAGTCTGGCCAGCTTGTCTGCTCAGAACACTTACTCTACCCTACCTTTGAGAAAAGTCATTTAATGAACACAATGCCTGTGTTATCATAAAGTGTTCAGTACTTCCCGTAACTTAACGAATACTCTATTAAAAGTTAAAAACAAGGGTCCTACGGGTCTTCACATTATTTTGCATGCAGTTAGTGTATGCTAAGGCCATTTCTGCATGAATACATAATAGCTTCACACTACTGTAAAGTCCGAAAATTAAAATTATCAATAAAGTCACTGTAAATGGCACCCTCGGTTATTAAAAGACAGAATTAAATAACAAGGGACCAGTCATTTGGCATCAGCCCATGAAAGGCTGATTTTTACAGAAAGGCTTTGCGCTTGGTCAGATTGCATTTTAGCAGCTGATGTCTGTGGAAAGAGAGATCCTGAGCACACGCCCAGTGAATGAGTGAATTACTTTCAATTCCACATCCTTTTTTTCTCTCAAACCAACACAACAGAATTCTGCTGTGTCAAAAGAAGAGTGAGCTTGGGGAGATTGCCCAGTGGGTAAGAACACTTGCTTTGCAAGCATGAGGACTTGTGTTAGAACCCCCAGCACTCGCGTAAAAGGCCAGACATGGCCCTGTGTGTGTCTGTAACCCTAGTGCCATGGCATGTAGACAAGGGGATCACCAGGGCTTGCTGGCCACCACCCCAGGTTCAGGGAGAGACTGTCTCAAGCAAACGAGGCAGGGAGTGGTAGAGCGTGACATCCTTCTTTGACCTCTGCACTCACACATAAGCACATATATAAATAGTCATATGTAATCCCAACACACACACACACACACACACACACACAGAGAGAGAGAGAGAGAGAGAGAGAGAGAGAGAGAGAGAGAGAGAGAATACTCTCTACCCTACCTTCTGAGACAGAGTCTTTTGTAGAACCTGGAGCTCACGGATTCAGCTATGCAGGCTGGTCAACGAGCTGCAGGGATCTGCCTCTGCCTCCCCAGCTCTGGGATTGTAGGAGCATGCTGCCATGCTGACCTTGTCAGCAGCAAGGGCTGGAGAGATGGCTCAGCTGTTAAGAGCACTTGCTGCTCCTGCAGAGGACCTGTGTTCAATTCCCAATTCAATGTCAGGAACTCAGAACTGCCTCCAGCTCCAGGGAATCCAACACCCTCTTTTGGCATCTACAGGCACTGGAAGCATGCACACACACACACACACACACACACACACACACACACACACACACACACACACAAACACAGACACACACACA
>CABHPH010145375.1:22166-33195 GCA_902168325.1 Peromyscus nudipes | reverse complement strand
AATTACCCATAAGTATTTGAAAAGAAAATTAAAGGATTATACAATAATCAATGAACTCAATAATTGGACTGGATTTTTTAGTTTTCATTTTTATGCTGGTTTGTGTTTGTTTTTGTTTTTTTACAATGATCTCTCTTCTCTGCTTCTGGCGAAGTCTGGGAGCTATCCTCCATTTGGTGTGTAGAGGGCGCTCTTGTAAAGAAAATGTCCTTGCTAAGGGCCCTGATAAGAATCTAGGCCAGCTTCCTGCTGTCTTTGTTGCCATGGAGACCACACTCCAGTGAAGGGCAATGGATTCCGTGGTCTCGATTTGGAAATGTGTAACCAGCAAGATGCCTTTACTGCCTTTGTTTCAATCTTTGCCCTTGCAGAGCAACTTAAACCGGAAGCTGAGCTGAGGAAGTCCATGTTTGTCTGCCGGGTTTTGTTTCCTCTGTACACATCTGTCTCCCTAGAGGAGTGCGCTAGCTTGATGAGTCAATGGAGAAGATGTGAATTCATAGCTAGAAAAAGAATATGCTTTCCTCCAGCTGAGGAAATAATTCAAATTCTTTTAAAGAAAAAACAATGTTTTTATTAGATGCTTAGACTATTATTAAATGTGATAACTACTCACAGCAACCGTTTTATCAACCAAAATGTCTGAGACATACATGCCAGGGTATAGGTTTGTGTGGGTTTAAAAAGGCATAGTTTGCTGCAGATAGGCAGTTAGGAGCTTGCATTTGAATTCTAACTGACCTGGATTCCATTGATCTTCTATTCCATCCTAGGCTGCCTTGTTCATCTACAGATTGGGATCCTCACCACCATAGAGTCATTTAGTGTTCCCAACACTGTGACAAACACGTGGAATAATCGTCCTGGAAGGAGAAAGGTTGATTTGGGTTCACAGTCTGGGAAGGCTCAGCTTTAGGGTCTTTGACAAGGCTGAATGTCGGCCATGGTGGGACTGAGGGAGAAGCAAAGCTGTGACCAGGAAAACAAAGAGAAGAGGGGAGGAGCCGAGGGAGCACTGTGCCATCAGTGACCTAAGGACTGCCACTAGGGGGTTCTGTCTGCTAGCAGCTGTACTAGCTCCCAATAACGCCATGCTGGGAGGGTGTGCTGGCTGGTTTTATGTCAACATGAGCTATAGTCATTGCAGAAGAGGGAACCTCAAATAAATGCCTCCATCAGACAGGGCTGCGGGAACATTTGTAGGCCATTTTCTTAATTTGGTGATTGATGTCAGAAGGCACAGTCAATTATGGTGGTGCCATCCCTAGGCTGGTGGTCCTGGGTTCTACAAGAAAGCAGTCTGAGAAAGCCATGGGAGCGAGCCAGTAAGCAGCACTCCTCCATGGCCTCTCCATCAGCTCCTGTCTCCAGGCTCCTGCCCGGTGTGAGTTCCCGCCCTCACTGCTTTTGATGATGAACTGTTACATGGAAGTGTGAGTGAAATAAGCCCTTTCCTCCCCAAGTTGTTTTTTGTCATGGTGTTTCATCCCAGCAGCTGTGACCCTGACTAGGACAGAGGCAATTTCAACTCAAGCTGTAGCAACTGTCCGGCAGTTGTCTATCAGTCTCCCTCACCGCGGGGAGGGCTGAATGTGGAGCTGGCCCTCAGGGTGAACACTTGCCTAATATGCAGGGGACTCTAGGTCAGCCCACCGCAGGGTCCCAAACAGCAGCAGGGGCGAAGGTTCTCGATGCTACAGCACACACACAAATGTCTCTAACTTTTCTATCTCTGTCATTTAGTTCTCAGGTACAACATATTAGAAGCAATGCAGAAACAGATAAGAAAACTGAATTAGCTCCTCCATGTTTCTTATAGCAATTGAGCTTAGAACTTTATTTGCTTTCTGTTGCTATGATGAAACACTGACCAAAGCCAATTTGGAGAGAAAGGGGCTTGTTAAATCTTACAACTCCTAGCTCCCTTCCATCCCTAAGGGAAGCCAAGGCAGAAACTCCAGGCGAGAACTGAAGCAGAGACTGTGGAAGAATACTGTTTACCAGCTCAGCCCCTGTGGTTGCTCAGCCTACTTTCTTATACACCCAGGACCACCTGTCCAGGGGTGGCAACACCCAGAGTGCGCTGAGCCCTCCCACATCAATTGTCAGTCAAGGAAAGGCAGCACAGAGTTACTTACCATCAGACAGGCCAGTCTGATGGAGATGTTTCCTCAGCTGAGGTTCCTCTTCCCCAGATAACTCTAACTTGTGTCAGGTGACAAAATCTAAGCCGGAAAGCAGATTTCCTGATCCCTGCTCAGAAGCTCTTGTCTGCACATGCAAGTGGGTTTTGTGAGCACATGCGACAATTCTAAGCACCTGTGGGTTTTGAGGTGTTCTAGCTCCAGTACTGTCCTAAGTACCATCCAAGGAAATTCATACAATGAACGGGGAACTTCCTTTGAAGTTAAATTTCCATAGAATAACCAAAGTACTAGGTAAGAACCAAATATCCATGGACAGGACTTGAGCAGTGTACCAGAAACAGATCGCTTCCTTTCTACCTCCGTGCAATGTACATAGAGTTTTATTTCTAATATGGACATTCCAACTGGGATACTTTTTCAAAAGAATACAAACCTATGGTCTCCACAAATCAAAGAGCTGGTGACAGACACCCAGCCCCCTGAGCTTCTGAACTGAGACAATGATTCACACAGCTCTCATTGCGGTCACAGATGAGAGCAGCCTCTTAAATGATTAGAGGTGCAAGCAGTGGGAGTCAAAGGGAGGCCAGAGACATGGACCACATTCCGTCTTTGTCTTTGTAACTTCTTTGCACCCATCACATGACTCAAATCTAAAGCATGCTTTTCATTAAAATAGTAATCCTAACAAGGCAGCACGGTGGAAGCAGAGACAAGTGGATCTCTAAGAGTTAGAGGCCAGCCTGGTCTACATAGTAAGACCCTATTTCAAAACAAAATGAAATGAAATGACAGTCCTGACAGAATCGTTGTTCCGATAGCAATAAGGTACATCCACTTGTTACATTGTGCTCAGATCAACTTAGAAAAGAAGCCTGTGGGTGTGGTATCTAGAAGTATATAACCATGTTGGGTTCTAATTTAAAAATTATTCATTTGAAGTAGGTTTATATTTGGTTCATACTTATTTTTAAAGATAAAGACAATACTCTTGGCTCAAAAAATGGCTAAAGTTTATTGAGAATTTATTTGTTTCCTATTTGTGGTCTTAAGACATCAAATCCTTAAAATGATTGATGTGATAAACTGAGGCACAAAGAGGTTCAGAGCTAAGTGGCAGAGTGGGGTTCAGTCATGACCCAGGTGGCCAGCAGTGCTGTGCTCTTGGGGAATGTGCTCCAGAGCAGGCACAGATGTAGGACCAAAGAGGGCACCACCCAGGAGAGACACTGTTCTGCCCTGACTGGATTTTAGATCTTTATAAACAAAACTCATTTCAGGACAACTGGGAGATGGTAGAGTAATCCAGACACAGCGCCTCAGACCTTTGGCAAAAATCACTAGAAAATCGTGTGTGTTACTTTTGGTGAGTTATTGATTCACAACAAATGCTGTGTTGGGAGTTGTAAGGATTGTTGAGTCTATGGACTTATAGACTGAAAAAGAAGAGAGAAAAGATGAGGACACGTATTCTTGAGGCTATCAAATAGATGGTCAATAAACATTTGTTGAATGATGACAGCAGCTTCAGAACAAAGGTGTGTCCCTTTGGATTGGAGGGGCTGGGGAAGGTAAGGCTTGAACCTTCAACCGAGCCTTAGTCCATAGAAGGGACTTAGACCAAGTCTAGGTGAGGGTGGATTCAAAATAGGGGCATCTTTATGGAAAAGAAAGATCACAGGTAGGAAAGAATAAGCCCCTTTTCAGAAAATAAAATCAACGGAAACACATTCATTTTAGAACATAAACTGTCCATCCACCCAGCCATCCAACCATCTAACAATGTTTATTACTCATCAGACACTGGGTCACAACTGGAGACCCTGGTAGGTGGATTTGGAACAGATGTGAAGGCATCTGGATTGCCAGCTTTGAAAGACAGACTTTTGGTTGATGATGATAAGCCATGGTTTCTGAGATGGTTTCTGAGCTACAGAAACAGAATTTGATATTTTACTATGGAATTGCAGACCGACAAATGAAACAGGATGGATTGCAGAGGAAGGGTCAAGCAATCAGACTTCTACAAGGACCTTCTGCCAAGGTCCCTGGAGGAGATCAGTGGACTCTGGGCAGACAGGATGATGGCAGCCACAGGGAGAAGGGCTGTGGTTGCCTGGGATTTGGAGATGTTGCAGAGAATCAACTCACAGCCAGAAGAATGGGGAAGAAGAGACACTGGCAAACCCAGCTCTTGGAGATCTGGTGTGGGTAAGAGGGTGTTGCCATTGAAACAGGAGGGGCTTGGACAGGAGTTCCTCACAGTCTGAGTACGTCTCCTTCCTCAAACTTGTTACCTCTCTTACATCTGCCCCATCTTGATGGATGCTTCTGACCACAACTGAGCAGAGATTTCGGGGCAGATGGAGTCCATTTTCATGGTCCCCTGTAGCATGTTCTTCACCCTTAAACATAACTTATATTTTAAAGCTGGAAATCAAGCTGAGTTTTGAGTACATCAAGTTTTAAAGTGATTCACACTTCGTAGATATAAGATCAGATTATCATGCAAAACTTGTTTTACATTTTTCTACTTTCTATAACCCTTTGATGCCAGAATGCTCGGAAAACCAAGGGAAACTCTCCACACTGCATTTTCCAAGAGAAAATGGGGTATAAACTCCCCTGTTACTCTTTTCTGTTGGGTGGACTACATTGCAGCGGTCTCTCAACCCAGGAGAGTGTGGGTAACTGAAACGCACCACTTTTTCCAGATCCACCTTCCTTTAAACCTGAATCTAAATCTGTTTTGCCCTCAGCCACTTTGTCATGGTGTCTCACAAGGAATGGCTTTGTTTTTTAATATCATCTATGGAGCTTACCGCCATTTCCCAGTGGGATGTTGCAAGCAAGAGAGGCGAAGCAGTGCTCAGCTGAAAACCTCCAAGTCTCACACAGTTCAACACTTTCATTAATTCCATTCACTGAAGCTTGGGCGGTAAATGAGTACATAATACTTGACATTGGAATGACTTTTTCCCCATGTCTTTTCTGCTGCGCGATGACAGATAATTTCTTTAGCAATCACTGTGTTCTTTTCATATTCTTGGAATCTCGGTGTTGGAAGGAACATCAAAAGTTCGTCATGTTTCATCTCCCACTTGCCAACAGAATCGTGCTGAAAACGTCCAAGACGGATCATTTGTTGTCTGTTGTGTTCTTTGAGCCTCAAGCTTGGAGAATGGTCATCCGCAGAATGCTGGAAACACACCCAGAACATGCTGTGTAGTCCTGCCCCGGTTATCTACCCACTTAGCAAAGACACAGTTGAGTGTGGTTGAGTAGTCCCACCTGATATCCTCTTGTAATGAATATGGCGGAATCTGTAGAAAGGAAGGAGTATTTCCTTTCTAAAACAACATTTTTGATCTGTAAGAAATTTTGTGATTGTGTATATGAGTACATTTTCGTGTACATTTGTGCATATGTGTACGCAATGTTGAGACCAGAGATTATTCCTAGGTACCGTTTCTCCTTGAGCACCCTCTATCACGTTTTCAAGCTTATCAATTAGGTTCTACATGCTCCTGCTTCCCCAACATTAGGATTATAAGTTCTACTATACCTTACCTTTTAAAACAAACAAATAAACAAACAAAAACCATGGGTTCTGGAGACTAAACTTGGGTCATTGTCTTTATACATCAAACACGTTCTAGACTGAACTGTATCTCCCCAACCCCCAACCAGAGATTTTTTTTTTAAATCATGGTATTTGGCTTGGAACTTGACACACTGTAGGCCCATCATAAAAGTTTCAGAAAATAAAATAGTACTTAAATATTGCTAGCAAAACATGGCTCCCTGGGAAGATGGTAGGTAATAAATAGTTCTCCCCTGCACATTCCTTGAGTTCTGTTTCAGTTGGTTTGCGTTATTTTGAGATTGCATCTCACTGTGTAGCCCAGGCTGGTCTCAAACACACAATCTTCTTGCCTTAGCCTCCCAAGTGCTGGCATTGTAGGTGTGTGCCAACATGCCTAGCTTCTGAGATCTTTGACCTGTGGCTGTCCACACAGGTCCCAAGAGGGGCATGGAACACTGCATCCACGCCGCTGTGGAAGAAACAGTTCAGGAGTCAAGTTTAGGGATCTTGGTTTCCCCCCTCTCCTCTTTGAACTTGGGTACACTTTAATGCACTAAGATTATTTGGAGTTCAAAAACTAAGGAACCTGTCCACACTGGATAACTCAACGTGACATTTGGACATAGGACCCCTGATGGCACAAGTTCTATTCACCACCTACTTTTTAAGGACATGCTGCACTTTGGGGCTAGTGTTGAGTTTTACCTGAGGGAGAGCCCATGCCTAACTCATTTCTGTATGTTTGTGCCATGAGCTATCTTGCATCTACCTTGCATTCGTTAAAAGCTTATGTATATTAAAGAGATATGCCTTGTGAATGGTTGGCTAGATGGCATCAGTACCCATAGAGAAAGCTGGGAGGTCGAGATAAACGAGACCAGCACTGGAATGAGAGAAAAAGAGTTGTATGGAGGACATGCTCTGCCACCCAAAGGTTTCTTTATAAAGAAAGTGGGAATTCGATTATTCTAATACTAAGTTTGTGATGAAACCCTGGGGTCCCCCCTCCTCTTAAATGATCCATACCCTCAAGCTTTAGATGGCAGAAAAGGCACTGAACAGCCATGAATACATCTGATTCATACTTAATGTTTATCCTCAAACGGTTGGAGAAATTTCCTCTAAAAAATTTGCAGCCAAGCCGTTATTTAGAAATGAGACATCTTGAGAGACCCTCGGTAGGCCACATGCCGTTGCACCGGGGCTGCAGAGAATGTCATATGCTCCCAACTCACAGCGCTGAGTCCCACAGCTTGTGTAATGCAACACGGTAGCACTACTAAAGACTGACAGAGACACAGAGCCCCAGAGGCACCCATGGCTGAACTGCAAATGAGAGAGATGCTGACGGGAACCTCAGGGCATTAGCATCTCACCCTCCACACGTATGTTTTTCTTTGGTGCCCAAGCACCCAGAGGAAAATGCCATTCAAAAGGCTCATTTTGCAGAGCTCTGCCCTGGTGAGTTTTGTCGTCAATTAGACACACCTCGTATGAGGGACTCCCAGGTGAAGAACTGCCTCCACCAGCTTGGCCTGTGGGCATGACAGTGGGGCATTTTCTGGACTGATAATTGATATAATAGGGCCCAGCCCGCTGTGGGCAGTGCCATCCTTAGGTGGGCCTGGGCTATATAAGAAAGGTAGCCAACATGAGCCCGGGAGCAAGCGTATATGCAGTGTCCCTCCACATCTCTTTCAGTTCCTGCTTCCAGGCTCCTGCCTTGCCTTCCACCTTGTTTTTGATCCATGCTTTACAGCGACAGAGAAGTGAAGTAGAGTCACCTTACGATCCGCCCACATGGTGAAAGGACATTGGGAATGGATAGGATTCAGCAGCATTCCAGCATTAGCATAAGCCATGTGATGAACAGAAAATGTAGAAAAGCATCTTCAAGCTTGCAAATGAGTCATGCCGACCACAATTCACTGCAAAGTGACATTTACCTTTGAGTTCTCATTTGGGACTAGACTACATGGAGTCCTTTTATTTGTTTTTCAGACAGAATGTCACCGTAATATTCAGACTATCCTTGAAGTCAAGCTGGTGGTCCTCCTTCCTCAGCCTCCCCCGTGCTTAGATGATAGACACATGCAACCGTGTCTGGTCTAAAATTTTCTTTCACCTGACAAAAAGAACTTTCCAGGAAAAGGTCATGATGGCGCCAGGCTATAATCTCAACACTAGGGAAGCTGAGGCAGGAGGATGGACAGTCCAAGGCTGGTTTTGGTATATTGTGAGACTCTGTATCAAACAAACAAGGACTAGAGACACAACTCAGTGGCTGAGTGTCAGTCTAGTGTGTACAAGTTTGGGGCTTGATCCTCAGTATTGAAAAGTAATTGTGGGTAGGGTGCTGAGAGTTTTAGTGTTCAGTGT
This sequence comes from Peromyscus nudipes, assembly GCA_902168325.1. Lineage (NCBI taxonomy): Eukaryota > Metazoa > Chordata > Mammalia > Rodentia > Cricetidae > Peromyscus > Peromyscus nudipes. The sequence continues at coordinate 25,083 of CABHPH010145375.1, read as the reverse complement.
AACACAAGAGAAAGTCATAGAGTTTCTTTAGTGTCTGTATCTAAACCTCATCAAAAACTCCTTTTTCAAATCCTCCCTCTTATAAGGGTTTCAGTTTTATCTCAACTAGAGATGGAATGGGTCTACAGGTTATTTTAATATACTGTTTTTCTTAGTGATTGTTGTGAGTACACAATGCTATCAGTTATCAACTAAAGCATGTCTGCCCTTAAAGCCATACATTGGCTCTCCTTGCTGTTGGAACTTACATTCAGAAGCCAGGGGAGGGGGGGTGTCTCTGCTCCGAGTAGCTGAATCCCTGGTGTTATGGAAACAAAGAGCTCTTGCCTCATAGCCTGTTGATGTATCCAGTCATAAATGTGACAGTTACCGGGGCTAGTCGCCTTTTCTGCCTTCCTGCAGACCTGAGACTAACTCGTTCCTTACTGATAACAGATGCTGGAGCCGAGCCTTTGAAATACCCCTGTTGATTCCATTAGAGGGAAATGGCTTTATGCAGTGGTCTATGGGGGGTGGTGGTGTCGTGATTGCTGTTGTGTGGACCCCTGGCTGAGTACCATGCTTTTCTCTTATAGGTGATGTGCCTTCAGGACTTTTTTGGTGACGATGACATTTTTATTGCATGTGGACCAGAGAAGTTCCGTTACCAGGATGATTTCTTGCTAGATGAAAGTGGTAAGGAAAAAAAAAAGTTCAAAACCCGGGGAAATTTGAGGCAGCTTTCCAAAATGAACTGCACCAGGCCAAGATTATGTCAACTCCAAAGTCACCAAATCAGTTTCAGATCCTCTCCTGCCTTGTCTTTCCTATATCTTGAATTTCTTTGATTTTTTAAATATAGAAAACAGATGAAATGATAATTGAAAAGGTTAATCCATTTGGAAGAATACGTTCCTAATGGCTAATTTATAGCCATTTAATAACTGAACTGATGCCTTACAGAGAACCACAGTGTGGATTTCTACACTTTTAATTATATATTTTCATAAAACAATTTATAGTGGATGGATTTGTAATCATAAAATCACAGAGTATGCTTCTAGACTTAGCTTTCATGTGGCTCCCTCTAATTCCTGAGAAAACGGTTTGGTACTCTCTCCCTGAAGTACATTGGAATTTATATGTCATTAACATCTGTGAACTGTCAGGATGGTAGTTTCCTTCCTTTAATGAACTAAATGTGACCCTTGGTGATTGATAAAGAGGGGAGTACTGATAAACGGGGAAATTAATGTAAAGGGCTATGATTTTCAGAATGATTTATTTTGGGGGTGCAGGGAGGTGGTCTTGGGAGTCATCTCAGAATCTTACAGTATCACAGGTAAAATAATCGCCCAGGACATCCTGCCTGGGTAATTTTCCTTCTAATTTAATTAGGGATCTATTACATAGTTACTGACACTTCAAATTCTATCTAGTTGGAGAAAATTTTTGAGGTAATAAGTGAATGTGTTGCTCCATTGACAAAATGGGTGGACAGTCCTGAAGTGAGATAATGGCAAGCGTTGTCCTGTCCTGGGCTCGCCCTGAAGCTCAGTTGTAGACTCATGTTGGATCAGTTATGTGTGGTGTAGTCATGGGCCACATACAGATTGTTTTTTCAATGACAGATGACACATAGAGGAGCCTCACGGCAATACAGTGCTCAGGTACAGCACAGCCAGCCATTCTACCTTATTAACTAGATTATATGATGTTCCCACCACGCTAGGTCACCCAAACATGCAGGTCACAAAACATACCCTCATCATTAAGCAGCACAGACATATCCATATATAATATCAATGATGCGCACTTAACGGTTGACTAATTCAGGAACGTAGGCAAAGAAAACTACCCTCCATCATGAAATCTTCAAGTGCTCAGTGGAAGTACAGAGACATGACATGAATGTGCCCCACGACAGGATTTATTTTCGTGCAAGGTCCTGACAGGAGGATTACTTTGGCATCTCTTTCCCTCCGAATAAGTTTTCTCTAAATACATTCCATCTTTATAATTGATGCACACGTCCTCTTGGGGCAAGGATTTATGTAAATGTATCATTCACGAGATGTGCTCAGGGAGGAAGCGTCCCACCTTGTTTAAGGAAAGGACAAAGCAGCTTTGCCAGTGTGGAACAGCAAATGTTTCCAGCCAGGACGCAGAGCTGACAGCACGGGTTTTGAGAAGAATAAATGGCCTTGACTTTCAATTTAAAGAAAATAGCTGCTTTTGATAGAACGGTCTGGGACACCAGATGTGTTCTGGAAAGAAAGCCCACTTGCTGCTTTGATACTGAGAGCAGCCCGTCTGCCTTGCACGGGAGTACAGCTTACTTTCAAATTGGCAGAGCTGGCCACTGGTGTGCAAGGCCTTCCTCCGTTCTCTTTATCTAGCCATCAGGTTGATTTCAGGCCACTACTTCCACCTGGCCCATCCCAGGAAGCCACACAGCTCGTTGGTCCCCTGCTCCTGATGTGGTAAGATATGCTGTCAGCCTGGGAGCTTCAACCACCCACCACCACAGGCAGGTAGACTTTCTGTGAAGTACAACAGAAAACTGCCAGAAAAAAAAAAAAAAAAAACTTACCAATCCCCACCCCCTCCATTATCAAAAGACATATGGGGGTGTAGCTCAGTGATAGGGCGCTCCCATAGCTCCCTCCTCAGCTTTGTTCAAGACAAGTGGGGGCTGGAGAGATGGCTCAGCGGTTAAAAGCCCTGGGTGCTTTTGCAGAGAACCTGGGTTTGACTCCCAGCAGCCACAGGGTGGCTCACAAGCATCTGTAACTTCAGTTCTGAGAGACCCAGTACCTTTTTCTGTCCCCCAGGGGCACCAGGGACATGCATGGTGTATAGACATACTTGCAGGCAAAACACCCATATATATAAAATAAAATAAAATAAAATAAAATAAAATAAAATAAAATAAAAT
>CABHPH010145375.1:0-22156 GCA_902168325.1 Peromyscus nudipes | reverse complement strand
AATAAAATAAAATAAAATAAAATAAAATAAAATAAAATAAAATAAAAGTATTTTAAAAGAAAACACAAGTGTATGTACATACACTCACACGAGTGTATATAGACACACACACATACATGCATATATACACACACACACACACACACACATTCAGCCTTTGACACTTAACCCCTTGAGAGCGCTCTACAAACCATTTTGTTGAACTCCTCACTTTCTTTCTCCCGATAAATATGCCCTACCCAATTCTCTGTGTGAAATCCATTTACTGTGTAGCGTGCCCTCCTCCATTCTAGAAAAAACACGTGGGCACAGGAGGTGGGGAAGGCTAGTCGACTAAAGAAAAAAAATTCTAAATTGAGGTTTTACTTCCTTAGATGAACTCACCCAGAGACTAAATTCTCACGTTGTCAACTGCAATTCCCCTGTTGCTTGTACAGCATGTTCTGGGCTAATGTATTAAAATATGAATCTTTTTATAAATGCTAAGTGTCATTGAACCCAGCTCATCTCTACTTACTCAGTTGTAGCCGAGCATTGATGCTGTATTTGGTCAGTTCCATGGTAAACTTCCTTAAAGGTGTGTGGGGACATCTTCAGAATTAATAATTTTCCTGGTGCAGAGCCATCACTTGATTTAATGGTGTCAGGAAGTGGCCTTGTGCAACAAGGCGGTGCTTTTATTTTATCTTTAGAAACAAACCCAGCTACTGATGTGCTTGGAATTAGGAAGGACATGTTCCCAAGTGTCACCAGCCATCTCCCACAGACATTGCACAGGGGCTTTCCAATGGAGACTTCTGCTGTAGCAGATACATAGTTCCTGAGGCCACATGGGAGCAGCATCAGTATCAGTAATGAAGAGCCATAAATTCTCCTTCCTATCTTCACGTGCTATGTGGGGTGCCTTCCTTGTTCTAATTCAGAATGTAACCATTTTAGCAGAGTGTCATCCATCAAGAGAGTTTCAGCACCTTCCAAATGGTGGCCAGAGTGCTATATATAGAGGCCGGCAGAAGCTGGCAGATCCATCCTTTGTGGCACCTGCTGTCTGATTGAGAATGAGGAAACAGAGTGAGGGAAGGTGCCAAGTTGGAGACAGGAAGCTCAACCCGGAGTTGCTTAGCCACTGATGACAATCACTGAGTGTGGCACTGATTGCCGTTCGGAAGGGACAGGGTTTGCTTGAGTAGTGCCTGCCTGGCCCACATCAACTCCTTGGTGACGAGCCTGGCCTAGATGTTGCCTTTTGGTCTAGCCCCTCATCCTCAAGGCCCACGTCCCCACCCTTTCATGGCTTTTTCTGCCACTCATCACGTGGTCTTGTCATGGGTGGCTCTCTACTGTCCAGCCAACTGCCTTCTTGAGAGTCTAAATCTCTCTTAATTTTCTGAGATCGTGAAACTCATGTCAGGAAATCATTTGAAGCTTATGTCTTTTCTGCCTCTTGTTAAAGCTGCTGTACAAACTTCCACAAACTAGACAGCCAGGGCAACAGAAAGCACTAGAAAAGATTTTGAATGTTATCACAAAAAGATGGAAAATGCTTTTATTTATTCTTTAAAAAATTCATATAGGTATGCAATGTATTTTAACCATATTTACAAACTCCCCACCTTTCAGGATCTCCCTACTCATGTCTCCAACTTCACGTTTTATCTTTTTTTTTTTAGATAAAAATGGGAAATGTTTGAGGTGATGGATGGGCTAATTACCCTGACTTGATCACTCTATATTGTGTATTGAAACATCACATTGCATCGCATCACATTATATCCCAGAAATACGTTCAATATTTTGTACCAACTATAAATAAACATTTCACATTCCCAGTCGGGGGGGGGGGCACCCAGAGACTTACTGTGGTGCAGCTATTGAGGCAGAAAGTCCAAAATGAAGTCATAGTTACTGACTGGAGTGCAAGGCAGAATCCCTCCCTCCCTCTTCCTCCTAGTGGCTGCTGTTGGCAGTCAGTCTTGCATTCCTTGCCTATGGGAACATCCCTCCAGGTTGCCTCCTCCATCCCCATGGCTCAGAATGCTTATCCCATTTCCCTCTTCCTACAAGGTCATCTGTTGTTAGATAAAGGTCTATCCTCATCCAAGGTAGTCTCCTTTTTTCTTGAGAACATCTTCAAAGACCCTCTCTCCAAATGACTTCATGTTCACAGGTATCAGAAGTTGGGATTTAAACAGGGCTTTCTGGGGGAAAATGTCTCAAACCACAACGGAAATTGGTAAGAGCCATCCAGATTTTAGTTGAACCAAATTTATTTCCTCTAATTTCTAAAATTTTTTATAACTGTTGGAAGGGTTTCTAAAATTTTTTATAACTGTTGGAAAGGCCAGAAGAGGGCATCAGATCACCTAGAACAGTGGTTACAGATGGTTGTGAGCTACCATGTGGGTGCTGGGAACTGAACCCAGGTACTCCACTTTAACAGCAAGTGCTGTTAACCACTGAGCCATCTTGCCAGTCCCTGGAGTTTCATTTGATTCACTGTCCTTGGCTTTGTTCAATGATATCAATATGTCTAGTAGCAGAGTTCCAAACAACAGAGCTGTCACTGGGCTACCCCTCATGTGATAGATTGGACAAATGCTGTCAGGGAATTTCAGCACCATGGTGGCCAGGGTCCCCTTGAAACCTTTCATCTAAGCTGAGAAAGTGCTCTCACAGGCACAGGCACCTATGTGTCTCATTGACTGAATGGTCAATCCAAGAGATGCTGAAGTGTGGCTGATATCCAACAATCTCTGTTGAAAGCCTGTTAGTTCCCTGCAGGTAGGGGCTATGCTTGCACATTGGTCATCACACTACAGGGTTCTGCTCTGGACTCTGTGTGGCTTAGCAGAGTTAGAAATGTTCATCTGACCACACCAAGCTAAGTGGTTGAAGTCCTCTGCGGGGAGGCTGATGCTATAATCCACAAGGAGTCCAGCCTATCTAAGAAAGTAAAATTGATTAAGTATAAACAAGAGACTGTGCTCTATAATTCAAATGGAAAGAAAAAAACAGAAAAAGACAGCTCCCAGGCAGACTGCTCTTGTCGGCCAGGAACAAATCAGCTTTCTCAGCCGTGTGTGAAAATTACTTTTCTTTAACTGCACACTTAATGTCAGATATGTGATTTGGTCCATTTCCTGTGTTCCGTGGGTCTATATTTCAAGTCTTCTTATTAAAGTAAGAGAGATGAAACATAAATTATATAGTGTTCTACCATATTTAAAAAAATGTGTATGTAGGTTTTAATTGCCTGTATGTCTGTGCACCACATGCGTACGGTATCTGTGGAGGTCAGAAGAGGGCATCAGATCCCCCAGAACTGGAGTTACAGATGGCTGTAAGCAGCCACATGGGTGCAGGGAATTGAACCCAGGACCTCTGCAAGAACAGCCAGTGTTCTTAGCTGCTGAGCCATCTCTCCAGCTCTATTATACTTCTCTTGAGGTAGGGTCTCACTATGTAGACCAGACTAGCCATGAACTCACTATAAATCTCGGGTTAGCCTTCAGCTTTAGATCCTCCTGCCTCAGCCTCCAGAGGGCTGCGAGCACAAGTGTCTGCCACCACGTGAGGCATGGAGTTTGAAGGTTATGAAGGTTGAAGACTTCTCTAAGAACTCTGATGTGTGATGTGTGCACACACACATGCATAGTTTCATATCAGCAGAACACAGTAAATCTAGCTTTTTTCCAGAAATAACCATCTGGAATGCAGTATTCTTCCTGAATATGAGCATATTTCTAGAAGGGACATTTCCTCAGCTTCTCATGGTGTTGGGTACCCATTGCCTAGTTGGACATGTTCCTATAACTCCTCCATTCTGACCACTTTCATGGATTCAATCTGAATGAGATGACAGAAACTATACCATTCATTGTGATGATCTCCGTCACTCTGCCCATCTGAGTGCTCTTAGGGCTAAAACAGACAGTAACAGAAACAGCATTGGCTTAGCCTCGCAAGGCACGGGTCTTACCCAAGTGCCAGGCCCTTCTATCTGTGTGGTGTCTTTACTCCACATCCTGTTTCCTATGTTGTATCTACCCTCCGCCAGGAGGCTGGAATGAACTTAAAACGAAATAATAAATGTCAAAGCACCTCCAAACAGTCTCCCCTCGCTGAAATATGTCCTCAGAAGGTTTCAGCCAGACTCAGGCACAGATACATTTGCGGGAATTCACCGGATACAGATGCCACCAAGATTTGCTTTGGTTATTCTTTAGAAGGTGGTTTCTCTTACTCTCTCCTCACTCTGCCCCATGCTACACATGAGGCAGGCCTAGGAGGAGCTCCACCGTTCTCTGGTAGGGATCTCTAAAATGTTAAACAAACAAACAAACAAACAAAAAAGCCATATTTAGAAAAAGCAGTCACGCTTTGAAAACTAACAGGCTTCAGGATTCCTGACTTTAGGAATGGTGTGTGTGTGTGTGTGTGTGTCCCCATCTGTCCATAAAGAGATCTCTGGTGCTCCCAAGGCTCCATCCTGGATCTGGTGAGATCGGAAGCCACAGAATCATTGGAAATACTGAGAAAAATGACATTTAGATAAAGACCAGGCCTCCCTGTAAAGTGGCTTGAAGCTACTGCTATCAAAATTCACTATTTCTTGCATTTATTCAATAAACTCTCCTATTTATAGATGCATTATGCAGCAGAAAGTGTGCCAGGAACAAATGACTACAGATAGTAAGGCATCAAATAGGATGTCTCGTGTTAACCTTGAATGTTGCTCACATTTAAAGGAACCATAGGCTCTTCAGCATTGAACTTTGACCCAGAATATTAAATATTTCTGCGGCTTCTCATGGGTTTTATACCTTTGGGAGAGTATAATGTTAAAATGACTAATGGCTCACAGCAGACCAATAGTTCTTCATAGCTTTAATTGGGTTACAAGGCTGGTTTGCAATGAGTCTTGTGGGCAGATTTCTCCCAGATGTACCATTTTACTGTTTCAGAAGTTATTTCTAGGAATGAATAGACCAACAAAAATTGTCTTCTTAAGGAGCATGTCAAATCTGGCACGCTCATTCTTCATTTTCCATTGCGTTGGCTTGGGTTTGTAGAACTCAGCCTGATATTTAAAGTGGAGGGTTGGGCCATTTGTCTGAGTTCTGAACAAAGGACGTGAATGCTGGTGGGCTCTTCTCCCCACTTGCCTTTTGTCAATTAAGTTTTTATTTTATTTTTAATTATTTTGTCTTGATTTTAGGTTTTTGGGTTGTTTTTCTTGTCTTTTTTATTTGTTTTATGTGTTTATATTTGTTTTCTTTTGAGACATAGAAAGAGAGGAGAAAGAAAGAATATGAAGTTGGGTGGGTAGAGAGGTGGGAGGATCTGGGAGGAGATGGGGGAAAGGAAGGAACAGCATTAAAATATATTGTATGAAAAATAACTGTTTAAATAAAAATTTAAAAGAAAACAGCAAAGAAGTGCTGAAGACTTTCTTGACCACGTTCCTTTAATGGGAATAGAGATGTAAGCCTTGGAGCTCAGTAATATTCAGATTTAGTTGACTGCTACGCTGTGGAGCTGAGCAGGGGTAGAGTGCTATGCTTTGGAGACAGACCTAAGTCGAGCACAGGCTAGTCCGTTTGCTGCCATGAGAGCAATTTCTACACCAGAAATCCAGGCATTAGACAACATGTGCCATCGCGTCTTTACATTTTTCTGTTCCGTGCCCCTGGTCTTCTGATTGTGGTAACTGACAGATGCACTGTAGAGTGGAAAACCCGACAGAGCACAGTACCAAGCATGAATCCTTGAAGGATGAGTCTCAGGGGTCGTCTCTCCCCTTCTTCTGCTTCACAGAAGTCCTCCTCACAGCACCGCAGCGGGTCCCCACCCCTCCTCAGTGGCAACCCTCTGAGAGTGACACCCACAGTGTCACACAAGGCCAATCCCACTATCCCCTAGGAACAATAACTACTTCATCCTTATTGAATGAAAGTTAGTCTTTTTTTTCTAGCATTGACTGGCTCTCCCAGATTCTGCCCTGCCAGGTAAAAACCACCATGCCTCCCAGCTCACCAAGAGAATCAATATTGCTCACTATAAAATTTCATCCTTATTTTCTTCAGCGAAATGCGTCTAAATCTTCACACCTCTTCCCTCCTCTTCCCTTGTCTTTCGAAGGACAGGGAGCCATGGTTGATCTCATCTTGTCCTCTGTTGCTTTGTGACTTCATCTTCCCCGCATCCCATCCCATTGGTCCAGTGGATTGGCTATGGCTCTCGCCCCTCAGCCTACAGCCAAACCCAGGTTCCTCCTGCCCTGCAGATGCCTCCTGCCCTGCAGATGCCTTCAACTGTCTCTGCCAGCCCTTCGAGTCACCGAGGCTGACTTCCTCTGTCAATCTGCTAGAATCAATAAATTACATCCTCACAGTCTTCACTTTCTCATTCTGACTCACTTTTATATAACTTTAGGCTACTGTCACATTAAACACAAAAGGTTATGGGATTTTATCAGCTGTTAAAAAAAAAACTGTCCTCCACTGACCTTTTAGATTGGCCAGCTCCCTCCTAGGGTAATAAAAATGTTCTGGACTCTTCTAGCTTCGAGCACTACATAATTCAGAACTGCAAACATCAAGTTCTATGTAACAACCCCTCACAGTGGAACTTCTTTCCCCAGACCTGTAGAGGGCCCAACATAGCAAGTCCCTTCTCTGGGACAATGTCGGAGTTCCTGTTTCTCTACTTTCTACTCACAGGCCCCTTGCTCTGTCTGCTCTCTCCAGGACTGTGTGAGATGGGAGTGGAGCAGACAGAGGGGAAAGAGAGGTGAGCACCCTCACTGACTATGCTAGGATTCCTAAATTCCTCAGGCCATCACTGATTAAAAGCCAATTTCTCTTTTGGTGGTCTTTTGGGGTTCTTCAGGGACTCTGGCAGAGGGATTCCAGCCTTCTTCCCTGATGTGTGACATTGGCATCCAATGTCTTCTGGCTTTGGCTGTATTTCCTATTTTTTTTAATTAGGAAAATTTTATTCACTCCACATACCAACCACAGATCCCTCCCTCATCCCTCCTCTAGCTACTCCCACAGTCCCCCCACCCACCCACAGCCCATTCTTATCCATCCTCTCCTCCAAAAAGGTAAGGCCTCCCGTGGGGAGTCAGCAAAGTCTGGCACATTCAGTTGAGGCAGGTCCAAGCCCCTCCCTTGCATTAAGTATTTTCTAAAGCGCTCACTTACCCATTGGCCTCAGATGATCCTCTTGGGAAGAATCTGAATGAATCTGAATGAACTCGATGCAGACTCAGATCCATCAAATCACTCATTCATCCCATGTCCCAACCAATGGGCCACCCAGTGCAGCCGGGGGTCCTTTGCTACAAAATGCTCAGGGGAAAGCAAACTATGTAAAAACACCCCTCCACTTCTACCATTCCCTGCTGCTCATGGAGACTTCCCTCTAGTGCTTTCTGTCTCCCATGAAACCCTTATTATGGAGCAGGAGAGCATTGCCTCTGTTTTAGAATGATGGGGTTTCCATTACAGTTGTCTGAGCACTCTTCCACAGAAAGCTGGTTAGTGGAGCATTTTCCTAGCATGTGTAAGGCTTCATCCCTCACTTCCCCAAGAGACTATATTACAAAGCAAAGTCTTTCTTGAAGATCCTGCTCTCTCCAAGGCCTTAAGCCTTTGACACCCTTGAAGTGGATAATAGGCCCAAAGGCTGTATGTATCTATAGGTGCTTGGAAATTTCTGGAAGGTGACCCAGCTCAGAGTTCATTTTGGGATCTAGTTTTTTCTTCCTTGGGGTCTGGATGAAACTTCCATTTTATTTTATTTTTTATTTTATGTGTGTGTGTTTGAGAGTGAGCACACATGTGCAGGTCCCTACCGAGGCCAGAAGAGGGCGTCAGATCCCTCGGAGCTAGACTTACAGGCAGTTATGAGGCCCTGACAAAGGTGCTGGAGACTGAACTCAGGTCCTCTGCAAGAGCAGCAACGACTCCAACCACTGAGCCATCGCTCCATCCCTGAAACTTCCCTTTGGAATCTCATATTTGTGACTGGCTCCCTCACGTGCCACATACTTAATAATCCAATATGTAACGTCAACCTTCTGACCATTGTGCTGAATATTCTTTTCCTCCTTTCCCCTTGATTTCTTTGCGGTGTGTGCCATTTCTGATGACCCCCCTCCTTGAAATACTGTCCCCTGGAACTCTGGGGTGTTCTGCATCCTGGTTTTCTGCATTTCTGACTGCGTCTGGGCGCCTTCCAACTTTGCTCTTTGCCATAGATCCTTAGTGACTGTTCCCTGAGACTCATTCTGCATCCCTTTTTTCTACTTAATTGCTCTGCTCCTGGCCAAGTTCATCTACTTTAATGGCTTCAGCAATGATGGTGATGGCCCACAATGATGGTGACAAATGGCCGCCAGATGGTAAGCAATAAGCGGAACCTTTTGAAGTATGTGTAATTTTCCCCATTTTACAATTAAGGAAATTAAGGCTTAGAGATGATAAATAATTTGTCTGAGGCCACACAGCTAGCTAATATAGAAGGCAGAGTTCAAACCTAAGTCTGTCTACATTCGACTATGAAATTTTAACCTCTAAATTCACTGACTGCCTCCCGATCTGTATATCTACCCTTGATTCCTTATATGAGCTAAGCAGCCATATGTCTGACTTTCTAGTTGGACACATCCGCGATTATTCCACAGCCACAGAAACTTCAGTACACTCGGCACGTGAACTCATCACCTGGTGGTCCAATTGTCAGCTTGCACCGCCCTCTTGGTTTCCTGGGTGAGTCCCTGGCATCGACATTCTCTGTAACAGAGGTTTCAGAACCAGAACCCAGGACATGGAGCCATCTGTCATCACCTCTGATACCCACTCTCTAAGGCCAAGTCTTTGTTTGATCAGCAGTGCATGGGCAGTGTCTCCTCTCTGTCTCCTGCCTGGGCTGTTGTAAAGACACATGAATTTGCTTTCTTAGGTCCAGTGATTCCACACCTTATTTGGACAGGCTGACTCTCCTGAGTTTTTTTTGTTTTGTTTTGTTTTGTTTTGTTTTTTAAAAGATCACTGCACACCCAGACTCCTTAGCATGCTGGTGAAGGTGGTCCTAACTTACCTCTCCCCCCCCCAATCCCCTACCCCTGGCCAGCTGCTGCCATCTGCCATCACTTTAGACCCCCTGCCCTCTAGTCCAAGGGATATTTGTTGGTCTCCTCAGTACCACTTCTTCTCAACATCTCCACCTTAGGCCATACTGTCCCACAAACATGGGACCTTCTTCCTTCTCACACCACACAAACCCCTCTTGTCCTTTGACAAAAGTCACATTCTTTATAAAGTCTTAACTTGTCTCTTTGGTTTGTCTCAACCCCTGAGTTCTTATTCTTTTTCCAGCTTTTTGTTCCATTTCTCTATTATAACATTTTGGTGACTCTGCCTCACACCACAGGCCTTTCTAAAAACAATGAACACAGTTTATATTGATCACATTGATGTTTCAGATAAAACACTGTAGTGTTGTTTTCTAAACGAAACCAAAGAAGTTAAGTAAGGGCCCAAGGCCATTGTATTTGTGTGTTCCAAATATCCAGCTATCCAAACTTTCCTAAGGTGTGTGTGTGTGTGTGTGTGTGTGTGTGAGAGAGAGAGAGAGAGAGAGAGAGAGAGAGAGAGAGAGAGAGAGAGAGAGAGGAATTGGCTCTAGCGGCCATAGTGAAACATCCTATGATCAGCTGACTCTAAACTGGAGATTTTGGAATGATAGAGTGGCATGGTTCATCCCCATGTGAACATGTGAGAACCTCAGAGTTGTGTAAAGCCTTGCCCATGGACAGTAACAGAAGAAAGGAGATGCCCCAAGCTTGAGAGGGAAGGGAGTGCATGGACATTTCTCCCAGTTCTTACTTTTAGACTCTTGTCAGTTCAGATGATGCCTGCCCACATTGAGGAGGAAGGCTACATTGACTGAGTCTATCTAAGCAAAAGGCAGTCTCATCCAGCAATGCCTTCACAGATACACCCAGAAATAATGGTTAATCTGGATACTCTGTAGCCCAGGTGAATTAAGAAAACAGCCATTATTATCACATAGCCAGTGGCCAACAGAATGAGTAGGAAAACTGAGAATCATATTTTACATTTTATTTCACTTAATTATAAGCACCTGCATACTAGGCAGAGGCATCTTTAATCTCCATATCCCACCTCACCTATAGAGCACCATGAATGTAGTAAGGACCCAAGACGTGCCATTTGGATTGATGGATACAGATGCTTGTTTCTCTCGTCATCCCTTCAGATGCTTGAGGATGTAGCCCAAAGCCGAGCTTATTTTTTGAGGTAACATCTTACTCCGTAGACCAGGCTGGCCTCAAACTCACAGGGATCCACCTGCCTCTGCCTCCTGAGTTCTGGATTAGAGGCAGGCACTACCACACCTGACCCCTGAAGCTGGGCAAAGTTCCCATAGCTCCTTCTCTGAAGACCATCCTCCCATTCCTCTGGAAACCCCATGGTCAGCAATATAGCCTCCTGGAAATGATACCCCAACAGAACGCAGCCCACCATAGGACCTTCAAACACATTTGATAGGGGCCCCAAACTTATTCTGATGCAAAGTAAGACAGATTATGTTTTCTTTTATCTTTAGCCAAATAATTCAGGCTCACCATTATCTTTGGGGCAGCTGACCTCTCTGGAGTTGTCTGATGTGATCTCTAGCTGGATTCTATTTGCCTCATCACAGATTTGAACTTCCATCCAATGCTTTAACTATATTCATACCAGAGGGCATTTTTTTTAAATCAATTTTAGCCTTAATTCTGTTTACTCATGGTTCTTGAGCATTCGAATTCTGCCCAGGGATTCATAATAGCAGGGGAAGGTGTGGAAATAAGATCTGAGTTTCAGGCCTTTTCTTTTACCAACTAAATTGTGTTTCCTGGAGCTTGCCTCACCAAACACCAGTAACATGGCTGCTCAAAAGCTCCCAGACAAAAACAAAAAGACTAAAAACTGAAGTAACCCTGACGGGTTTCCTTGTGGGCCGCAGTGGCAGGTAGCATCAGGCCCAGTGAACATCTTTGATTGGATCAGTTTCTGCCTGCAGCTGGGCAACAAACTGTCATATTATAAGATAAACTTGGCCACAGTGAATTTTTAAGAAATAGGTTTGAACTGGGAGCAATTCGTGACTTGTACAGTAGCGAGTCAGAAGTGGTGTGGGCTCCAACAGAGGGACGTGGGGCTGAGGTGGGGAGGTTTTCCTAAGGTAGTCCTGCAAGCAAGGCAAGAACTATTTGGCTAATGTGGAGGAGCTGCTTTATTTGGGTCACTCTATTGGAAAGACCCTTGTGAGAAGGTAGCCAGCTGTGATTAGGCCTGTGTCTCAGGATGTGCTGGGTCTCAACTTGCAAGGCAGCTGTCATTTGAATAGAGTGGTGTCTCTGTCTTTGCATCATCTCTACCCTCCAACTCCTCCCAGGTCCCCCCAAATATGTGGATATAGAGAAGAATGAAATGAGACCCATATACACCATCCTTTCAGAAATCGACTACAATTTGCAGCTGGAGAGATGGCTCAGTGGTGAAGAGCACTTGCTGCTCATGGAGAGGACTGGGCTTCAGTCCCCAGAACCCACATGATAGTTCACAACCATCTGCACCTCTAGTTTCAGCAGATCCAATGTCCTCTTCCAGCCTCCACAGGGAGGTGCAGGCAAACACTCATACACGTAAAATAAAAGTAAATAAATCTTATTTCAAAAAAAAAAATCAACTCCAAATAAACCAAGACCTCTTAGTGTGAAACCTGAAACTGAAGCCGCCAGAGAAAATATCGGTAGGCAGTGCCCTACACAATATAGGTGCTTCTGAATCAGACTTCATTCGCTCAGGCATTAGCCTCAATAATTGACAAATGGGACCTCAGACAACTAAAAAGCTTCTGTACAGCAAAGGAAACAATCAGGCAAGTGAAGAGGAAGCCCACAGAATGGGAGAGAATCTTTGCCAACTATACATCATGCCCAGTTGCATCCGATTGCTTTTTTTTAGTCCTATAGACAAAGAAAACAGATCCTTTGTATCTTGACCTGACCCACATATACTCTTGAATGTAGGGGGGGTCTTTCAAGATGTTCTTCACAGTACAGGTCTCTTTGTTTCTTTGAAATGTCAGTTCAGTTTACCACACCACACGCAGGTTAGGAGCCTACTATGTAGCCGAGCATTTTGGGAACTTAAAATGATTTTTTAAAGTTAAATATCTAAACTTACAGAAAAGTTAAAACCCATGTGGACAGCACTTGATGTGGAAACGATTTTTAAAATTTATTTTCCAAAGCGGGTCATAACTTGACCTGCGTGGAGACTGTATGTTTTCATATATTTTCATTATTTTAAGTGTTCTGAGTCACTGAAACATAATAAACACTAGTTTTCTGTGACAATTCATTGCCTTGGGCTAGACTTTTCTCTCTCAACAATTCTTGAAAGTAAAAAAAAAAATATATTGTCTTTTGATAAAAAAAAAGTGTGTAGATGACAAGTCCATGTTTTAATGAGCAGGGCAGAGTAATTGTGAAATTACATGCCTGTCTTTTCTTGCAGAGCTAAAAAGATACAAAGAGGAGTCTTCTAAATTCACATAAGTCCTAGTAAAGAATCTGCATGTGGGGGATTAAGAGATGGCTCATCTGTTAGGAGCACTGGCTGCTCATACAGAGGGCCTGGGTTCAGTTCCCAGCACCCACATGGTGGCTCACAACCTTCTGTAACTCCAGTTTCAGGGGATCTGATGCCCTCTTCTGGGCTCTATGAGCATTACACTCACACGAGGCACATACACACGTGTACGCACACATATACATAACGTAAAAATAATCTTAAACAGAATCTACAGGTATTATCATAGAGCAGGAGTGAAAGCCAAAGGTCACCAGTGGTTAGGGTAGAAACTAGCTTGGTATCCGTTAACGACAAATCCGTGTCTTGGGTCACTCACATGTTTGAGTACCAACTGAAACAGGGACCACTGTATGTTCACCTGTGGAGACCGCCATGACAGGACAGTCAGGAGATTTCACTGGTAGCTTCTGAATTGACTTTTTCTGTGGAGAAAACAAACTTCTTTTCTAGCTTTGTCGCTCCACCTCAATGCCAGTTTACCCAAATTTAGATTCTAATACGACTATTTGTCTAACATTTGACAATAACATCTGTCAAGAGAATTATTCTGAGAATGTCATCGAAGGCAGAAAATTTGTATATTAAGAAGGAAAAATGAGCACTTTCACCTTTTTCTCAAGTGAGATATAAAATTTTAAACACACGCATTGAGCTTCCCAAATACGAAAATAAGGATCATGTGCATCTCTATGCATATAAATATGTACTAGCCTGATTCAGCTAATGTCAAGTGAATGCAAACAGGATGGCAAGACAGTGTCACGAGTACTGGGCACATCACAGTGCCTACAGGAAGAGTCTTACCACAGAGAGCAAACATCTTACCAGAGATCCACTTAATATGCAAAATCCTAAGCAAACTACCCAGTGTATCAGAAGTCAGGTTCCCCAAAGAAGAAAAAAGTAAAGACAGAGGCAGGGGGTGTGGGAAGGCTGTGGGGAAGACGACTTCAGACAGCAGTGATACTTCAGTTGACTTGAGACGGCAATGGAGCCAGTTTGTGAAGGTCTCTAGAGAAAAATGTTCTGTGGAGAGCAGTGGGAGTGCCTGACATGCCCCCATGCAAAACCCTGAGGGGGCAGGCGGGCTACAGTGTTGCATTGTGACTCCAATGCTAAACGCCCAGAGTCCACACAGACTTCACACAGCCTGATCTACCCATTGAGTTCTAGGCAACACAGAGACACCAGCATCTAACTAAGGTAAGGTAGGATAAGTACTCTTCTTTGACATGCTGCTCTCAAAAATTTGACTTCTGCGTAAGAGTCTATGTATTCGGTTAGCTTTTAGCTCCCTGTACCAATGGAGAGAGTCTTATGTTGAGCTACCCAAAAATGGGAATGGTGCAACGCTCCTTTGGTTTGCTGTAGACAGCTTTATACTTCAAGCTGTGTACATTCCTGTCCTTCAGAAGGTCAACTGTGAACTGGCTACTCTTGCTCAACAGCATCCCTTGTTGTTGGAGAACCTTAAGGCTGATTTTAATTTCACATGTGAAGCTACCAAATTCCAGAGGGGGTTGATGCCTGCCAAGTCAACCAGTAGGTTAGTGTTGAAGCTGAGGCCTGGGGCTCTGACTTCCAACCCAGGCTTGCTTCCATTATTCAGTCAGCCAACATATCACCACCAGAGGAAAATGTGGCCTCAGGAAGGTCCTAAAGATGGGTGAAGAGACTATCATGGTATGATGGCCTGTGATAAATTACCCTCTCTGAGCTAATGACCACTAGCGAAATGGAGAAGACCCAGAGCCAATCACAAAGTCTTGTCATGAGTATTCTACCCACCACAGGGGCAAAAATCCATCCTACAAGGCTGCAATGTGATGAGAATATATGAATGCTTGATATCTCATTTCTTAGAAATAGCTTGGATACAGTGGAACAGATTTTTAGATCCTTATTTTGAGCGATTTAAGAAACATTTATCTGAACAACATGCTACTAAGTGTGGGTAACACTGATGTAGGATGAAAAAATATGTTCACAAACTGCTCCCAGAAAAAGGCCACCCATGTCTGGCAGCCCTGCTTAGCAAACCTAGACTGGAAAGTGAAGAAGGGCTGCATGGCAACCCAAAGAGAAGGGCCCAGAAATTCTAGCTCGTGTCACACTGTTGAATAGAATATGGCTCCTGATGATCTCCTGGGTATTACGATTAGATTTACAAATATAGCTGTCCCACAGCCTGCCCATGCCTATAGCACCAGTACCTGTGGATTCAACCAACCACAGGGGGAAACTGAGTCTCTGACAAACACAATCGCTTTCCTTGTCATGGTTTGATGACTCATACTTGATAACTATCTACTGCTCTGTGTTTTGTGTTATAAGCAATCTGGAGATGGTTTGAAGTATATGAAAGGGTATGTGCAGGCTATGCCATTTTTTTTTCAGAGGTTTGAGCATATACAGCTTTTGGTATGCACAGGGATCTTGGTACCAGTCCTCCATGGGTTCTGAGAGGTGACTACATTCCTTCCCTCTACCCAAGAGACAGTTATTTTCATGCAAATCTTATTCCTCACTGCAGCAAGGTAGCTTCCAGTATGAATCGCAGGGTCATTTAAAGCAGGCAGTTCTTAAGTTTCAAGCACCGAGCTGGATAAAATACAAAGCTTCGGGCATATTGAATGCAATCTAATGTTCATAGATTTTTCTGCATAGAGAAGGAGAAGTACGGACATGCAGCTACAATCCGTACACAGGAACTGATCTTCCAATAAGTAAGCAAAAAGAGAGTGATCAAAACTAAAAAAAGGGAAAAAAATTAAAGATGATAAAATTAACATATGCCGATGAAAACATGCTTTAAAAATGTATGCAAGCAATCTAAAGTGTATTAAAATGGAGCAAAGACATTTTGTCCACCTAGGTTGCAGCCCAAGGGGGAAAATGTACTGTGCTGGCAAAAAAAAAAAAAGTACTTAAGTAAAAAGAATAAAGAGAAAGAAAACCCAGTCTTCCAGCATTCTGATCGATAGCATTATTTTTAAATGCTCATGGGGTGTTTCTCTATTTGGACAGACATTGTGGGCTGAGAAAAGAGGACATCACGTGAGGCTGCAGCTTTGCTGTGACATGCCGAGAGCATTAGCACATTTCGAACTGTCTTTTAAGTTCATTGCTGTTAATTATAACTACTCATATTTGGGTTGGAGCCAGCAGCTGCAGAGCGTGTTTGAATTATTTAGAGTGTAACAATTCTGTTGCCCAAGTACCTCTGCCCTGGTAGTTTGAAAAGAAAGCCTGGCCCAGGGAGCTTCCATAGAGTTCTCACCACGCTTAATTCCAAAGAAGAGAGTCAAGCTACAGCAGGGGGCTGACCTATGAGTTCACCAATTGGAGCAGGAAAGATGGTATTATAACATCATTTGGCCACTTTTAGATATCTGGTGAATTATTGGTCAGCAGCTGCTTAGCTATGATGGATGGTTCTAAAAATAGCAACTCAATTTGAGGTCACCACCACTTTTCTGTAAAGAACAAGGCAGTCATCAGTCCTAGGCCGTATGGGCCATGTGATTGCCATGACTAGTCAGCTCTACTGCAGTGAGAAGCAGCCTTCACAACAGGTAAATCCAGCTCTGCTTAGCAGAGTGGGCAGTAGGCTCAGTGTGACTTGTAGTTTGCCGTCTGCTGAGTCCTAGTTGGAATCATTCATTTTATCTGAGTCTTTGGAGAATATTCTGCTTCACAAGGGCTTAATACAGCACAACTCAGCTCCAGAAGAAAAGAAAAAGTACACGCCTACAGGCGAATACACACATGTATACACACAGCATAAAATACTACTGAAGTTCTAAAGCAGTATCATGTCAGTCCATCATCTATCACCTGCCCATCCATCCATCCATCCATCCATCCATCCATCCATCCATCCATTCGTCCATCCATCTGTCTGTCTTTCTGTTATCTCTCCTAAACTCATCCATGAAGCCAAATCATGAACTCTTATCTTGCAAGATTTTGTTTTTTGAAGATTGCTATTTAATGTGTATGGATGTGTAGGCTGCATGTGTGTAAGTACACCATATGTGTGATACCTGTGGAAGCCAGAAGAGGGAGTCAGATCCACGGGAATTGGAGTTACAATTTGAAGCCTCCATACGGGTGCTGGAAACCAAGCCTGGGTCCTCTGCAAGAACAGCCAGTGCAGCAAGAACTAGCCCCTCTTGCTAATGTTTTCTTTTTTAATCATTTGTGTATGTGTGGATGTGTGTGTGTGTGTGTGTGTGTGTGTGTGTGTGTGTTTGTGTGTGTGTGTGTGCATATGTGTGCAGTGGAGGACAGAAGTCAACTTAGGTGCCTTCTACAATCATCCTGACTCTGTCTTAGTTTTGTTTCCTGATGCTGTGATAAAATACCCCAGCAAAAACAACTAGGGGGAGAAAGGATTTATTTTCACTCACAATTCCAGGTTAGAGTCCATCATAGCAGAAAAGTCAAGATACTAAGAATCTGAAGCGCCTAGCCACATTCACAGTCAAGGGCAGCTTGCTTTCTCCACTCCTGCCCAGTTCAGGATCCTCTGCATAGAGAATGGCACCAACCACCATGGGTAGGTCTTCCTACTTCAATTAAAATAAAATAACTTCCAAAGACATGCCAATCAGATCCAGAAAATTGCCCATTGAGACTCCCTAGATTGTGTCAAGTTGACAATTAGAACAAATCATCACATGCTCTCCAAGTTATCTTTTGATGGAGTCTTTCACTGAACATAGAACTTAACAATTCAGCCACACTTGTTAGTGTAAGCCCCAAAGATTCTCCTGCCTCTGCTTCTGCAGGGTTGTGATTGCAGACATGTGGCTTCTACACCTGGTGTTTTTAACATGGGCGCTGGGGGGTGACCTCAAGTCCTTATGCTTATAAAGTGCTTATAAGGCAAGCACGTCATCAACTGAGCCATCTCCCCAGCCTTCTCCCTCTTCCTTTTTTTGGCAAAGCTTTTACAGTTTCCTCTTGAGTTCTCTGAGATAATTATTCTAGAAAGAATAAGAATAGAAGGAAAGAATGAAGGAATGAGAGAGGAAAGAAATGGATTAAAGAATAAAAACATTTTTCTCCTACCTAGATAAGACTCTAGACTTCAGATCTGCAGTTTAGACATTCAGATGGCTGTGTGGAGGTCTTGAATTAAAGGGGCCACACATTTCATGGGCCTTTCAGAATATGTTGGGGACCTGAAAGATACTATTTGGAGGAGTAATACAGGTCAGAGGAAGTTCAGTTGTGACACATGAATAAATAGTGGGTGTCCGCAGCTGCCATCCTCTCATCCTATGAGCCCTCTCAGACTGTTTTGCTCCTCAGCGCCCTCTCCTGGAACAGGTCATGTTAGGCCATGTATTTGTTCTGCTATTGTCTCTCCCTGTCTCATGGGTGTTGGCATCGAAATACCATGACTTTTTTTTTTTTTTTTGTCATATCCTTGAAGAATCTCTTCCTCCTTCCTGGGCATTCTTCACAGAATCAGTCACTTTCCAGAACAGGAATGGGGCTTATGTCTAACACTTGGATTCCAGCAATCACAGGAGAGAGAAATACATAGCCTGAGCATTTTGTGACTCCCACCACCGTTGCTATTGTCCTTTATTGAACACTGGATATGGCGTCTTGCATGCTAACCAGCATGTGTCCCTATACCTGGGATAGAGGTAGCTCTCTCAAGGTGTGTTAAAGAGGTAATGTGACCTTCCCATACTGCATGTTTGTGCACGGCAGAACCAGAATGTAAACTATGATCTGCAGCTCAGGCCCTGCATTGTCTTTGGCTCAAAGCTGTCTCTTACTGGGGCCAATTATAGCTCCTGGTGATTGAAAAATTGGCCAAGATACTCATTACACAGCTTTTAATTAATATGAAAGTTTGGCCTCTGTGTGACTGTTCTGGCTGTTGGTTGTTCTTTCTGTTGCTGACGGCAGACGAGAACACAGAGAACGTCTGGAAATTTATCTCACTGCCCTTTTCCAAAATGCAGTCCAAGGCTGTGCGTCCTGCCCCCAGATGCTGACTCATTGGTGACTCAGGGGACTGAGGCAGCGTGTGTCCTTTATGTTGGTGCCACCAGCTGTATCATTTGTCTCGTAGTATCTCTACCCCTCATTTATCTCTCATGAGCATTTCAACACCCACAGGACCCAAAGTCTCCTCCTCCTTCAGACTTCCTCCAGCCTAGGGCAGCCCACCAGGCCCTGGCCTCTTCCCAGTGACTCAGACTCCCTTTGCGCAGCGTAGGGACCATAGTGGCACAGTAGTAAGGCTGGCTTCATGGGAGATCCTGTTCCAGGGTCCATCGGGAGTCCGAGTTCCTTTCTGAATATGACCTCAGCAGGCTGCTTAAACACTCTCGGGAGTCCTGAGACCTTGAGTTCTGTCTCTCTGGGTTCTGGTAACAGTTCTGTCTGCTTCACTTAGTGCTAAACATCAGGTCTTCACTGCCCCAGCTCTTTCTCACTCTTTTACTGGTCAGCAACCCCAAAGAGCCATTGTTCTAATCGCTTGAGATGGAAGAAAAAAAAAAAAAAAAAAAAAAAAAACACTGAGTCTTTCAGAAATGTGGGCAATGGGGCAATGGGGTGGGCTCTCATTTCCAGAGTCAAGGTTTTCCAGCCCCAGTGTTGGCTGCTGCATAATTCCCAGGAGGCAGCAGCACTGTGTGCTGCTTGCGCAGGTCTAAAGTGATTTCCTCCGTTACTCTTACTGCATGTGGTATTGTGGGGATTACTGCAGATTTAGTCTTACCGTGGAGCACAGGGGACTGCTCACCGTGGTCTTGAGCACCTTGGGTTTTTTGGGGCATCGCTGTTGCTTACACTCGCGCTCTGCCAGGGTTATTGATGTCCCCCGGATCACAGAGTCCCATCGTTTGTATTTGAACTCTTGCTTTCGTCTCAGTAGCTGCTTCCGCGCCTCTTCCGCTCTGTAATAATCTTGAGCGAGCTGCTCTAATTTCCTCCATAGGGGCTGGTTCTCTTTGTTGATGGACGGGTAGGTCTTAGATTCGCTCTCCTTTGCTGACAATTCCCCAGCCTGGCTCTCCTCCTGAGCTGGCGTGGGCTGTGTCTCTTCTCCTTGCACCGTACATGGAACTTCTTGTTCACTCAGGCTTTTCTGTGGTGAGGCCCTTTGCCTAGTCACTACCTGCAGCGGCTGCTGGAGGTCAGTCTGGTTCTTCTTGTCCTGGGATTGAAGGTCTGTGGTTGGCTTCATGTGCCCTGAGACCACATGCTTCCTTTTTTCTACCTCACCACATTCTTGGGCACAGCCCTTCCTTGGCCTCTCTTGATTCTTCTTAAATTGGTTACAGTTTTTGATTAGGCATTCTAGAAAGGACTTGTCAGCCTGAACCTTTGGCTCCTGAGGCTGCCTGGTGTCCTCCAGCTGCTCCTGGGGTACCTGAGTTTCCTTAGTATTCTTACACGGCTTCCGAGTTGGCCCCGCCTCAGCCTTGTGGAACTCGGTTAATGTCTGTGGCTGGGAATACTTGCCTATGCCAGTGACATGTGGCGGCAATGGAAAGGAAGCTCGGCGGTCCTCAGCCACCAGGCTCCTTAAATATGAGCACTCACTATGGCCCCTCTGAAGTGGGTTGGCGGGTACTGCCAAGGGATCAAAGCTTCGAGGCAGAGGACGTTTAGCCATCTGGTAGTAAATATGAGTTAGGTCAGCCCAGCTAGCCTGGGGTTCACTCAGGCCCGCCAAGCTAGCCTGGTAGTTGCACTGTACCTTAGTTCTGGCTGGCGCAACGGGAAATTTTTTCATCTCCTCCACCATCAAATATGCACTCACAGCTGGCTGGACAGCAACTCGGACCCCGGGTCTTTGGGGCTTCATAATTGGTTTCTGAGTTGTTGAAGCCCTGCCCTCTGGATTTTACCTCCTCTCACCCTCCTGGGACCATGGCTTTGCCCTTCCCAGGCCCTATCCTACAAAGGGCAGGGCCTGCTGTTTGGCAATCTATTGTTTCTCTTCTCATGTGCCCAGTACTCCTAACTTCGTAGTTGACTCGCCCTAGACTCCGGTTTTTATCCTCCATCATTGCTGGAGGTTTGGAGCCAAAAGAATTCTCTAGAGTCACAATCACATTCTGGAACGTTGGCCCACGAACAGTCTATTCTCCACTCTCTAGCCACACTATCTCTATGGTGTGGTAGGCGGGGCCTCATGCTGGGACCATCTTCCACTTCCTGTGTAACGATTTTAGGGAATGGTGTCATCTGGGAAATGCACCTTTGCACAGGTAACGTAGGTAGTGGGGTACAGACATGGCACCTCCAGCAAAAGATTGACAGTGAGCAGAAAGCGAGAGGGAAGGGAGCTGAAGTGCCCAGAGTGGCTTTCCAGAGGCTTGTGCCCTATATAAAAGCCTGAGGCGCTAGCTGGAGTCAATTAGATGTGTTTTCTGCACTTGCTTAGGGCATGCTTGGTGCAACTGACCACATTAAACTGAATTATTTTTCTGACAAAATTGCAAGATTCTTGACGGCCCGGGCTTTCATCTAGAGCAGTGATTCTCAACCTTCCTAATATTGTGACCCTTTAATGCACACCTCATGGTGTGGTGACCTCCAACCGTAAAATTATTTCATTGCTACTTCATAACTATAATTTTGCTACTGTTAAAACTCATAATATAAATATCTGTGTTTCTAATGGTTTTAGGCGACCCCTATAAAGGTGTCCTTCGACCCCCCAAAAAGTCTCTACCCACAGGTTGAGAACTGCTGATCTAGATAGAGTGTGATACGTTGCAAGCAAAAAGTTTTTCTCTGTAGTCTGCCAGAGATTTGTGTTTTGTGTGCGTACTGTGTTAGAAACACTGAGGCTAAAACAGGAAAAAAAAAGAAAAAAGAAAAAAAATTGTGACCTTCACAGAATTAATTCAGTGAAAGAGAAAACCTGAGGAAAGAAATGATCACGGGAGGGGAAGCTCAAAACATAAGCTAATCTGTTGGCTTTGTCCTCACTGTGACAGAGACCTGACATTAATGACCTGGGGGAGAGGAAGGATTCCTCTGGGGTTCATGTTAGAGTCAGTGCAGGAGTCAGGAGTGGAGCAGCCAGAAAGAGCATTCATGCCCCTGGACAACTCTTTCTTACCCGTAGCACCCAGGTTCACACAAGCACCCAACTGACTCAAGGAGCCACAGGGACAATGGCAGAGCAGACCAACCCGCTCCCCAGTTGCACCCTCAACAGCAGATTCTGTGTCCTGAGACACAGCTTCGCTCTCTTTTATTTAGTTTCCTTCCATTTATTTTGTGATTTTTATCCTTTTCATTTTTGTTGGCATATATTCATGGTACATAGTGATGGGTTTCATAAAGATATTTTCATTCGAGTATATGATGCATTTCGGCCATATTCACTCCATTGTAGCATCACATTTCTTCCCTCCCCCGTCTCCCATATAGTCACACTTGTACGTTCATGTCTCGTGTGTGTGTGTGTGTGTGTGTGTGTGTGT
>CABHPH010145374.1:14941-39109 GCA_902168325.1 Peromyscus nudipes | reverse complement strand
GTTGTGTCTTACAAGAATATTATCTGTTACCAAAAGTGTTGTGCTCGCCCACTATGCACAGTGGGTGTGCTAATGAGGGTGATACCCACACCCCCCAGGGGGCATGGCTAGAGTGGGCAGACAGCCTATAGGGCAACTGGTGGGCCAGTCTGTCCCCCTCACTGGACTCCCTTCTCTCCAAGCTTCCACCGTGGAGAAGGAAGTCTGGCAAGGTGGTGAATGAAACTCAGCCCAGTTCTGTCATGTCTTCACCTGGAGCCCCCGTCCTGTGTCCTGAGAGTGCGAGGGGATGGGGTGAAGCCCCCTAACCTGTCCGCTCTGCCTGTTAGATCATTTGCTAACCAGAACTCACTTGTGAACCTGATGCGGAGGATGAACTTTAAACCCCGGACTCCTGTGAGGGGTGGGGTAATGATTGCCCACAACACGGTCCTAATTGCACGCTGTGGCTCTTCAGATTCAGAGAAGATGGCCCAGTACTTGGAGGAGGAGAGGCACATGAGGGAAGAGAACCTGAGGCTGCAGCGGAAGCTCCAGAGGGAGATGGAGAGGAGGGAAGCGCTCTGTCGCCAGCTCTCCGAGAGCGAGTCCAGCTTGGAAATGGATGATGAAAGGTTTGCACCTCTGCCTGCTCCCCCCCCATCCCCTGCACACACACGCACACGCACACGCACACACACACACACACCCCCTTTATAACTCCAGTCTCAGAGGATCCGGTGCTCTCATCCATGGGCACCAGGGCTGTAGGTTGGGTGCTGGCATACTTGCAGGCAAAATCACCCGTATCCATAAATTGATTTTAAAATGATATATTCTAGAAGAGGAGAGCTTAAATGTCATACGGGCTATGGTGATGAATAACCGCCCCCCCCCCCAAGTTAAAGCACGTGCTCACAGTAGGGTATGTGCGGAATTGAATACTGTGCTAACCCTGGAGGAGAAGCTGCCCTTCTGGAATGGCGTGCGAGGGAGAGAAATGGAGGCCAAGCTGGCATTTGTTTTGTTTTTAAATTTTCAACATTGATATTTAAATGCAAGCAAAGATACTAGAGAAATACATTTGCTGCTGTTCCTATTTCTAGTAACGGGAATAAATAAGTTCACGTACTTAGATACAAATATCACATGCACATTTAGCAGGATTTTCTCCAAATCTGCTTTAATTGAATTGCAAACATTTCAGTGATTTTTTTTCCCCTTTAGAATATTTATGTTACCTCATTTGTCAATACACTATGCCAAGCTCTTTTTTAAAATTCCTTGATAATTTCAAACATTTGTATATTGAATTTGGGCCATTTTCATCTCCCATGACTTGATCACTCTCTCTCACACACCCCACCCCACCCAGCAGTCCCTCCTGCTTTGATATCTTTGTTTTTAACCCGCTGAGTTTAGCGTTTAGCTTGTACATGCATCCGTATCTTTTGGAAATACTCTTAGGATCTTAATCAGAAAGGCATCGGGCCATAGTAATTGCAGAATAATCTGTGGGGGTTTGGGTGTGATTTTTTTTTTCTTTTTCTTTTTTGACAATGTTGGGTTTCATAGAGGCGATCTCTCTCAAGTATGTTATATGCGTTGACCACGTTCACTTCACACCCCCCTCCCCAGCTTCTTTCTCCACTTTCTTCCATCTGATTGGTCATCTTTCCGTCCCTCCGCCTCTCTTCTGATTTCATGTCGTATGTGTACATGTAAATGGTTTTGTGTGTCTGTAAGTAATCTAGAACCCTCAAATGAAAGAAGTATTGTTTGAATCTTAGATGGTCTTTTAATAAAAAACCCAGAGCCAGATATCAGGGTGAAAGCTGAAAGATCAGAGAAGCAGAACAGCCAGCCACCAGTTCTTACCTCTACAAAACGCTCAGCCTAAAGAGAGAGTTCCTGTCTCCTCACGCCTTATATACCTTTCTCTGCCCTACCATAATACTTCCTGGGATTAAAGGCGTGTGTGCTTCCCAAGCAAAGGCATGAGCTCTCAAGTGCCGGGATTAAAGGTGTGTGCCCCCCCTGCCTGGCTCTGTGTCTAATCTAGTGGCTGGTTCTGTCCTCTGATCCTCAGGCAAGTTTATTAGGGTCCACAATATATCACCACAGAGAAGATGCGATACTTGCCTCTGAGTCTGGACTGACTTTGGTTTCCAGCCGTCTCTGTGATCCTGCAAATAGCATCATTTCTGTTTTTACAACCTCATGAGTTCCGCTGCTTACACACACCACATTTCCCTTGGGGGTGGACCTCCGTGCAAAATCCACAACTCGGCTGTTAGGAACAGAACCGTAACAGCCTAGGTGTACAGACAATCTCTGTAATTCTGTGACTTAAGTCAGTCTCATAGCTTGAGAAGGACTCTGTCTAAGCTCTAAGTGGCTTATGGTGGGACGCCTTGCACAGTATCGATGCAGTGGGGGAGGGTCTTGGTCCTGCCTCAACTGAATGTACCAGGCTTTGCTGACTCCCCATGGGAGGCCTTACCTTTTCAGAGGAGGGGCTTGGGGGGAAAGGCTGGTGGGGAGCAGGAAGAGGGATGAGAGGGGAATCTGTGGTTGGTATGTAAATCCAGGTGTTTTGTACTTCAACCCCAGTCTCCTCTGAGTCTTAAAGTACTTACTAAACTATCTAGTGCATGCCACCACAGGAACATGGAGGCACAACCCAGAGCTTCATGCATGTTTGGCAAGCACTCTGCCAGCTGAGTGACATCCCCAGCCCTGCTTTTGTTTTTTTGGTAAATTATTCCAGGTACAATAAAGTTGCCTGGTTAAGTACCACTCTGCAACTTAGCACTGATGGTGATGTGGTGGATCTCGGGGAAAGAAAACTTGAGACACTTCTAACCACTTCAGACCATTGGGTAGTACTAACCACCTGCCTGCGTGTACAGCACAAGGAAGGTTCTCCCTGGTATTGCTGTGATGGGGGCTCTTTTTAAAAGGGGAAGAAGACAGAGAGGCAGGCATCTAATTGAGCCGTGTGTCAATCAGGCTCCATTAACCTGCTGGGAAATGGCCCTGTTAGCTCCTGGTGTGAATGAACACCAGGGCTGACGGTGCTCTGGGAGGAAAGTACAAGTTTGTTGAGCTTTCAGGCCAGGGAGGGTGGTTTATCAGGAAGTCTGTCAAGCAGAAACCTGTCCTTGGATCACAGAGTGAAAGCCGACTGGTCCTGATAATCACACATCAGCACTTTCAGGGCTGACGTGACTTCTAAAATCAGGCAGAAGCTTTGACTCAGCGCAGTGCGGCTGAGCGTGACCCGGCGAAGGTGCTTAGCACGGGTGTCTTCTGTTAAATTCTAACGTGTGACCAACCATCTGTTAGGCAGAGCTTGCCTTGTAAACACGTGGCCCTCAGCCCGAGGGGAGGGCCTGGGTGTCTTTAAACTCAATGGAATAACTTCAATATTGGTGAGCTTCTTTGGTATTGAGTTTCTTTTTTTTTTTTTTTTTTTTTTTTTTTGGTTTTCTTGAGACAGGGTTTCTCTGTGTAGCTTTGCGCCTTTCCTGGAACTCGCTTTGGAGACCAGGCTGGCCTCGAACTCACGGAGATCCGCCTGCCTCTGCCTCCCAAGTGCTGGGATTAAAGGCGTGCGCCACCACCGCCCGGCGGTATTGAGTTTCAAATAGCAGTTGAAGCATAGAGGTCTTTGCGCTTCTGGGGTCACCGAGGGACTCCTTCAACTGGTCCTCTCCGATGTGTGGTGTGGCTGTGACAGGCCTCTGGGGGTAGTGAGGTCCGCCCAAGTGGAGCAGTTTGACTCAGAAGTCTTTGCTACTAGGATGTCTACTAGGGACCACTTGAACACAGGTGTTTGAACTCCCTGCCTCCTCTCTCCTTCTAGGTATTTTAATGAGATGTCTGCACAAGGATTAAGACCTCGCACTGTGTCCAGCCCAATCCCTTACACGCCTTCTCCCAGTTCAAGCAGGCCTATATCACCCGGTGAGTGTGTCCTCCGCTACCACAGTGTGACTTTTCCGGTGTGTGTGTGTGTGTGTGGGGGGGGTGCTGGGGATTGAACCCACGGCCTCACACGGGTGTAGCCAAGTGCTCCCCACTGATTTTTTCAGCTAGCTCTGCTGATACGTTTAATTGGCAGCCCTGGTTGTGTGTCATTCTGTTTTGTGTTTTTCAAAAATAAGTCACCGTCGGTCATGAGTGTTGGCTTGAAGATCTTAAATACAAGGACTGTGTGAGTTGTTGTTTTTTTAATTACTATTTTATTATTTAGTGGTTTTCTTTATTTTTTAACTTTTGAGGACTTCATACCATCTATCTGCCTCCTCTTCCTCAATGTTCAGTGAGCCGTAGGTATAGATTATTTCTTAACCTTAAATTTGACCTGAAAACCCCCTTCTAGAGGAAGACTGTGTGTGATGAGTCTCTGGATGGGCAGGGTCCCGGGTAGCTTTCCAGCACGCCTTACCGTGCGTCCTCTGGGGGTCCCCTCCATGCATTCCTACTCCGTCAATCTCCCTTTCGCCTTCAGTGATACTGTAGCACCCTTCTTCCCTTGTTAAAATAGAAGAAGCGGCCATTCATGGGTTACCAGCTCTCCGTCATTGGGCCAGGAAGAGGCCAGGGTGGGCTTCCTTGTCCAAAACCAGGGTTCCTCCTCACCTGAGCCACCTCCTGATACTTGCAGTGATTTGTGAGCCAGGCCTGGAAGGCCAGGAAGAAGCAAGGCGGCTGCTTCCTCTTCTGCTTTGTGTTACCCAAGGGCTTTCCTTTCCCAGCATGCTTGGCTTCATCTGACACACACACCCCCCCCCCAAAAAGATTTTTCAATGTCCGAGGTCCAGCACCAGCAGCACTGAGTGTTGGTGTTGGTGGGCAAGTATGGGATCCACCCTCAAGAATGAGGCGGAAGTGAGGCAGAGGGTGGGTGGCGGAAGTGGCGGGGAGAAGGCAGAAGCTGGCAGCTTATGGAGACCTCTGTTTATGTGCTAGGCTGGTGAACACGCTGCAGACAGAGGTGAGGGACAAGTCTGTGGGGGTGGCGCCAGGTTGGAGGAGTGTCACCCTAGGGGTGGCCTTGCAGAGGCTTTGTTAGGACTGTGGTGTGTTTTGTCTGAGGTCATGGGGAAAACAAGGTTGTCCCTTAAGGTTGACGAAGGGGACGTGATGATGCTCTAGAGCCACAGCAGTTAGGACAGTGTGGTAGGAATGTCTTGGCTTTATCAGTGTGGGGTTTGGCCAGCCCTACAGTGACTTTTAATGATAGATTAATATTATTATTCTTTTGTCCGTGAAACCACGTGCGTGCAGCGCCCTCGGAGGTCAGCAGGGAACATTGGGTCCCTGAGACTAGAGTTACAGATGGTTGTGAGCCACCATCCTGGGGGTCCTGGGGGTTTACATCGGGTCCCCTGGAAGAGCAGCCAGTGCTCTAACCACTGAGCCATCTCTCTAGCTCCCTGCTCCCTTTCACTCTTCAAAGGAGACACTCAGTTCGAACAGTAAAGAGTCTCCCACACGGTGGCAACTCTTCTATTGTAGATGTGAGCGCTCTGAGGCCAAGGAGACCAAGGATGACCAGGGATTCCTCTCAAGATGAGCTGTGGGGCTGGCCATTGTTCCTTGTTCTTACCAAATAGATGTCCCCAAATCTGGATCTCTTTCTCTAGTCTCCAGCGGCCGTCAGTCTATCCTCAGAAGCGGCTCTTAGCTGCCTCTTCATTTTCCCCAAAATAGTGCTAGGCTGTTATCCCCACGGTGAAGGTCTCTTTTTACCTTCTAATTTATTGGTCTCTTTTTACCTTCTAATTTATTGGTGGAAAAGGAAATCGAAGTCAGGAGTAAGAGGGGAGGGTCGCTTTGTAGCAGGCAGGAATACCAGCTCGTGTTGAATGTAGTGTAATATTGTTTGATCTGCTTAAAGCTGACAACATTTTTAGAGGCGTGTCTGTAGTAGGAAGATTTCCTGTGTCCCGGCCTCTCTCCCACTTGCGTCCCCCAAGTAAACACACACCAGCTTATATTAATTAAAACTGCTCGGCCATTAGCTCAGGCTAACTACTGAGTAGCTCTTACACTTAAATTCAGCCCATTTCTGTTCATCTATATGTCGCCACATGTTCCATGGCTTTACCTGTGTGCCATTACATGCTGCTCCCTGGACTGCGGGCTGGCATTTCCTGACTCAGCCTTCCTCTTCCCAGAATTCTCCTGGTCTGCTTATCCTGCCTATACTTCCTGCCTGGCTACTGGCCAATCAGCGTTTTATTAAACCAGTGTACAAGAACATTACCCCACAGTACATGTCATTTCCAAATGATCAGAAAAAATACCACAGTCGTGGGGGGGGACCAAAAAATATGAGAGTTTGGTTTAGAATAGTATTTCTGTTGTTGAAATGATCTGCAAAGCAATCCTACTGCATTTGTATAATGGTACTAAGATCTTCTCAATAGCATGTTTGGATGTGTCTAGATTGGGAGTGGGCAGTAACTAGGTCTAAAAGCAGCTTTCACGGACAAAAGAATAACAACGAGTGCACCCAGAAGACAGATTTGGTCTTCTATCTCTGTTCTCAGTTAAAAGGATCTTGGGCCACTTGGAAAGATGAGTGTGTGTAGATCTGAGACACCTTCGCAAAGTAAAGAGTTTCTCGGAAACACTGGTAAGGATGTGACAGAAAATCAGGAGCCCCCAGATACCAAAGCTAGAGCACTGTGACCAGGAAGGACCTATGTAGGGATGTGACTGAGAATCAGGAGCCCTTGGGTACCAAAGCTGGGACAGCGTGACCAATGAAAGCCATCTCATTATCTGCACTGTGGTGATGGTTCTGTCAGCAGTGGACGTCACAGACCACGGTACTTCCTAGTGGTGTTGTTCCCCAGCAGTTTGGGGACACTCTGATCGCTCTCGTTGAAATTGCTGACAGACACATTTCCTAAAATGTGTCCCTTGTCCTTAAGATGCACTGAGTGTACTCTGCTCAGCAGCTACCGTCTGCAGATTGCCAGCCTCAACAAAGGTTGGTTATTGCTGTTGTTTATTTTCTAATATATTCCTGGGCCAGAGGGTGAGATGCATGGTTAACTAAGATTTAAGGAGGAGTAAAAATTAGTAAGATCCCCTGACTTAATCTTATATAATCAACAGGGCCTGGGGAAGAGGGTAGAAAAAATTCACTAGTCGCTCATTTAGTCCTTGCCGTGTAGTCTGAGGGTGTTAGAGCGGTCATGTTTGCTAATGGTGGGATTTATAGCACGATGAGGTTAAATAATAGTCCTTGTGGCTCAGTACCAGGTGACAGAGGTGGTCATTTCTGGCTGCCCTGGGCACCACTCTGTGGTGGTATTGTGTTCCCCAAAATATTGTGTATGCTAATAAACTTATCTGGGGTCAGAGAACAGGACAGCCACAATATTAAACATAGAGGTTAGGCAGTGGTAGCATACGCCTTTAATCCTAGCATTCCAGAGACAGAAATCCCTCTGGATCTCTGTGAGTTCAAGGCCACATTGGAAACCGCCAGACACGGTGATACACACCTTTAATCCCAGAAAGCCACACCTTTAATCCCAGGGAGTGGTGGTAGAAAGCAGAAAGGTATATAAAGCGTGAGGACCAGAAACTAGAGGCATTTGCCCTGGAGAGGCATTTGCCCTGGAGAAGCATTTGGCCTGGAGAAACATTTGGCCTGGTTAAGCATTCAGGCTTCTAGCAGCAGTTCAGCTGAGACTCATTCTGGATGAAGACTCAGAGGCCTCCAGTCTGAGGAAACCAGACCAGCTGAGAATCTGGCGAGGTGAGGTAGCTGTGGCTTATTCTGTCTCTCTGACCTTCCAGTGTTCACCCCAATACCCGGCTCAGGTTTGATTTTATTAATAAGAACTTTTAAGATTCATGCTACACCACTCCCTTGATTGATTTGGTTTAAGGTCAGAGTTGGAGTTAGGGTCAGAAGGCTTGATGTTCACAGTTGAGAATTGCTGGCCTAGAGCATCAGAGTGGGGACAGGGGAGAGAATGAAGATATTTAGGTAGGGAATAGAGAGTCTTGGAAGATTCTTGGTTAGTGATTTAACATAGTTAAAATTATTCTTCAAAAAAAAAAATGAACCTGGTAAATAGGCTGGAATTTTTTGTTTCATGAAAGGAATCTATTTTTATTTCATTTTATGTTTTTATGTCTATGACTTCTTAGCCTACATGTATGTATGTGTATCATATGCATACCTGATTCCTTCAGGGGAAGAGGTATTTGGGGGCCTTGGAACTGGATGGTTATGAGCCACCATGTGGGTGCTGGGAATCAAACCCAGGTCCTCTGCAAGACCAACCAGTGTTCTTAACCACTGAGTGCACTTAAGAGATTCCCTGAACACTCTTTAAAATTAAGGAGTCACTTCCTTTTAAATACATCTTGGATTTTCTGGGGGGGGGCGGTGTTTATTCATTCGTTTTTTGTTTTGTTTTGTTTTTCTTGGTGTGGTGGGGATTGAACCCAGACCTTGTGCCTATAGACAGCTATTTTAGCATTGAGTGGTACACCCCCGCCTCCACCCACCCACCCCCAGCCTCACCATTACCTTCCTAAGAAGCAGAATTAGGTTTCTGTTCCCGGGCTGTTACTTGAAGACGACCTCTTGAGTCTCTGCGCATCAGTCAACAGCTTGCGTGAAATGACCACTTTGGTCTTTAGACTGGTGCCTCGTCTCAGAGCGCCACTTTGTAAATGTGAGTCAAGAATCGATTGGCAGTGGAGAAAACCGTCAGACACAAAGCACCAGGGACATCGTCAAGTCGGGAAATGAGTTCTTGGCATTTGATATGGAGGTCACAGAAAGGTGTCCTGTAAGATACTCGGAGTATCTTTGCAAAAGTAAACAGACCTGAGACCTGCAGCTTGTCCCCCCATGTCATTCAGGGCAGCAATAAGTAGTTGATACAGCTTGGCCTCTAGCCACCTGCAGTTCCTTCAAAGAAGATGGTGACACCGGTCCTTGTCCAAACCCTTCTCTATTAGGGTTTTTACTTCATCCATTTGTATGGCTCTGTATTAGTTAGTTACACGATGACCAAACATTTTTTGATAGGAAGCTACCCGAGGGGCAAAGGGTGGGTTACAGCCTGTCCCGCCAGAGAAGAACATGGGGGCGGGAGCATGAGGCAGCTGGTCACTTTGTGTCCATAGGCAGAGAACAGACCCGGAAGTGAGGCTGAACTCTATAAAACCTTCAGGTTCTCTCTACTTCACTGGCTTCTGCTGAGGCCTTACCTCTTAAGGGTTCTGCAGCCTTCCCAAACAGCTCCATCTTCTGGGGACTAAGTGTTCCCATGAAAACACAGGCGCCTGTGATGGTAAGGGGGTGGAGGGTGGCGGACGTTACACACTGAAACCACAGCAAGGTCCTACCCCGTGCAGTTTTTCCATTTAGATGCTGGGAGTGAAAGGTAAGGTGCTGGATTGATGCAGTATTGCCCAGACCAGTACACCTTCAGTACCAGCCCTCTAGAGCTTCTTAGAGCTGGTGCTTTGTGTCTGACAGATTTCTTAGAGCATGCACAGCTAAGTCACTCTGAATATTTCAAATAGGGCTGATTGGACCCTACCCCGGGCCTGTCTAATGAGAGAGAGAATGAGAGTGTAAAGGGATGTGCATGTGTGGGTAGGTACACGTACTTTGAAGGCCAGAGGGCAGCCTCAAGCATCATTCCTTAGGAGGGACCTGCCCGTCTTGTGTCTTGAAATAGTGTCTCTCGTTGACCTGAGACTCACCAGTTCAGCTAGGCTGGCTGACCGGCAAGCCCGAGAGGTCCTCCTGGCGTGTTACGTGGGCGATGGGGATAGTGCTTGGGCCGGGGCCCCATGCATGTACAGCAAGAACGTCACCACCTGAGCCATCTCCTTAGCCCTGATGTGTGCTGTTTTTCTTGGCATCTTTCAGGGAACATTGGCATGTGTGCGGCTTTTGTATCCTAGACCAAACACTTGTAGGTGGCAGAGTTTGTATGCATGCAAACACTTACACACACACACACACACACACACACACACACACACACACGTGTACACACACGCACACACAATTGTCCTGATGTATCTCATCTCTCTTTTCTTACATCTCATTTTCACCCCTTTCTCACTTTCCCCTGGATTCATCTATGCTCTTCTATAAAGGGCTGAACTGGCAGGGCTTGACTTTTTTTCTTTTTTTTTTTCCTCTTTTATAAGCTGTGGCAGGCCCTTAGCCTGAGGTCTTCCCTCTCTTTGAGTATCTCATACCGGGGTTACCTGTGGGCACAGTCAATGCTCTCCAACCGCCCTTTCCATCTCACCGTGCTGGAGCCCCAAGCCTGCAGAGCAGCAGACCTCGCCTTTCTCCATTTCTTCCTGGTCCCTGGCAGCCACCATTCTCCTGCGTCTGTGCTGTGCCTCTCCAGATTGCACATAGACGTGGAGCCGGGCCGTATGTGTCCCTCTGTGACTGTTTGACTTGGTGTAGCGCTCTCTGGGCACACGCGTAAGGCAGGATTTCCCACTGTATGACACAACAGTACTCACCATCTGGATCACTGTCTCCTCCTTCATCCGCGCAGCCACTGGTGGGCAGAGTCTGTTTTCACACTGCAGGTTTTACCCACTGGTGAACACAGACGTGCCCTGCAACTCCATAATCCACTTGATGCCTGTGGATGGTGTGACATGAACGGTGTTTTTTGTTTGTAGCAGGCTTTCTTTCTCTCGGGCCACCAACCAGCTCCCAAATCATGACACAGAGACTTCTTAAGAGTTACGAGGGCTTGGCCATGTCTTGTTTGTCCCACTAGCTCTTATAACCTGTTTCTCTTCTCCTTTGTTTTGCTCGGGGCTTTTCCCCCTCTCTTCCTTCTGTATATCTTACTCCCACTGCATCTCGAGCCTGGCTTCTGGCCCTGGGCGTCTCCTTCTCGTTCTCTTCTCTCTCAGTCTTAGATTTCTCCTCCTCCTCCTCCTCCTTCTCTCTGTCCACCCATCCCTCTCCTGCCTAACTGTTGGCCGTTCAGCTTTTCACTAGACCAGTCGGGTGCCTTGGGCAGGCATGGTGAAACAGCCGCACGTCTTTACGTCATTGAACAAATGCAGCAGAAACAAATGTTTGCCTAGTTAAAGTGCTATTCCACAGGGTTTATTTGTTTGGTTTTGCCTGTGGGTGTGAAGTTTTCCCAACACCATTGAAGAGATCGTTCTTGTCTTCATCTCTTGTCAGCCATGTGAAGGGTCATTTGATGGAATATGATGACCACGTTCATGTCCGGTCATCTGTTCAGCTCCAGTTCTTCATGTTTGTTTTCTGTTTTTGTTTGTTTGTTTGTTTGTTTTTATGCCCCCTGTTACCCAGCATGCCGCTGAATGGCCCCACACCTCTCTCTGCTTGTCTGTCTGTCTTTTACATTTTCCTAGATGGTTGCCGATTATTCTAGACAACCAGGCTATAGACAATGTGGAACCTTGTTGCTCTTGTGTTTCAGGTCTTTCATATGCAAGTCACACGGTTGGGTTCACCCCACCAACCTCACTGACTCGGGCTGGAATGTCTTACTACAACTCTCCAGGCCTCCACGTCCAGCACATGGGGGCCTCCCACGGCATCACAGTAAGTGTCCTTGTTGGGAGCAGGCAGCTCCCCCACTCACGGCATGGTCCTAGCTGGCCTCTGGTTGGAGTGGAGGATTACTACTGTTCTCCGTCTACCGCTTTGTGTCTTGGATCCCCTTCTCCCTCTAGCTACGGAGTGTTCCCTAGAATTTGACATAGAGTTCTGGTGTTGAAACACATATCCCCAGATGGTGAGACTCATCCTCATTGGTGGAGCTTGCCCACTGTGAACTTGTCATTTGAAGTCTGGACAGAGTCTTCCCTGAACTGTTGCCAGCTGCTTGCCGTCAAGCATGATGGGTGTTTCCGTAATACCGGAAAATACCTCTTCTCAACACCTTTGCAGTTCACTGACCCTTGGTGGCCTTCCTGAAAGTCGCCCTGGCTTCTAGTTTGAATTTTCTCTCCTGGATTCAGGAGAGTCAGGTTCATCTGGCTCTCGAGCTCCCCTCAGGAGAGTTGCCCCGCACCCTTGACTGTGTGCTTGGCTGAGAGAACAGGAAGAAATGCCAACATAGGATTGAGGGGAGAAAATAGTTCCAGGAGCCTTCCTCTGTGAAATAACATGGAGTGCCCATGCAGGTCTTTTGAAGCTTGAAGGACGTTGTGTAAAGGTTGCAAATGTTGTATCCTGATGCCTCAGAGTATGAGAAAAAGCTGAATGGTGAAGAGAAATAAGGACACACGAGTGACAGGTTTAAGGGGAGAATATGGCATCTTTATTATTACTATTTTTCTTTCATTAAAGGGCCCAAGTTGAGTGTTTGGCTGTGAAAGATGCATTATCATTTTGTATTTCCTTCTTCATAGGCATAGGTTTGAACACTACTTTGTGTAGGTTGTCCCAATTAGTTCAGAAACCACTAATGATAAAGAAGGAACCCGTGGCTTTCTTGCCCTCGTTGGTCTTAGGTTCGATTCTCCTCAGCCCTGATTTGGACTTTGTCGGAACTGAACCGATGTCCCAAACTGACCCTCTGTCCCTGTCCTCCTTCACAGAGGCCGTCACCACGGAGAAGCAGCAGTCCTGATAAGTTCAAACGGCCCACGCCTCCTCCATCTCCCAACACACAGAGCCCAGTCCAGCCGCCTCCGCCGCCTCCTCCGCCCCCCATGCGCCCTCGGTCCCCTCGGCAGCCACCTCCTCGCAGCCCACCCCGTCATCACAGCAGCAGCAGCAGCAGCAGCAACAGCAGCATCCGGTGCACCCTTCCTCCCAGCCTTAATGCATGAGCTTAGTCAGAATTTCAAGTCGGGACCGGTCTGATGGAGCCGCCTTCTCAACGCCAAAGGCTTCTTCCCTGGCATATTTGGATCTGATGTGTTTGCACTGAGGTTGTCTAGCTTCCCTCCTCATAGTGTTGTGAATGTCTGTCGGAAACGCAGCCGGTGTTGTGGGTCTGCAACACTAACCAGACGACTTTTTTTTCCATCGGTGTTTTACTTGAATCTCCGTGTCCGTCATTCCCTGGCTGGAACATTGCTATCTGGTATTTGGTAATAAGAAGCAGTGTGCAAGCCCAGCCTCCTCCCCCGGCCCCAGGGCTTCTTTTCTTGGCTTTTAGGTTTGTAAAATAGGAAGGGAAACCTTTTTTTTTTTTTTTTTTTATAAATTTTTTCCTCTGTGAATTTGCAGGAAATGACCGAGCTGTTAGAAACCCTCCTTCTCCAGTTCACAGTGGAGTTTACCGAACATACCAAGAATTGAGCACTACAGTTCAGACCTTTGCAAACCTAACTCTCAGTATAGGATTGGAAGTTAGATGAATCGGTGCCCACAACATGTCTAGTCTAGAGCTTTCTACAGACACACTTTTTACCGATTGTTTTTGATGTAAATGGACCGCCGTGTCTCTTGTGAAACAGCCTACAGAAACAAATCACATAGCCGTATCTTCTCCACGTGTGCGTGGGAGGGAAATTATTGCCTATTGAGATGTGATTCTTTCCTTTCTCCTTAGAGTTAATCCACCTAAGCCAGTCCCTTCTGCCCTGTGGATAGATGCCTTCCCACCAGTGATCTTGACGACTGACTTGAATGTGGTCTTGGATCTCTACTGCAGGAGCCATGAGATTGTAACAGAGCCGAAATGGTTAACCCCTTCCATTCTTTTGTGTTGTCCTGAGACAGAGGGTGAACAAGTATTTCCCAGGTGCAAACTGCTATTAGGAAATACTACTGTTTGAAGTGTAGGTGGTACCTTAGCACCTGGCAGGAAGGAAGTGTAGCCAGCCAATGGGCTCATCGGCCTTGACGGCTGCTTGCTTCGCCCATCATACATAAGGCAGGAGAGTTACCAAGAAGGTTCTCCACATGATTGCCGTTCATTCAGCACAAATAAATCCTTGGGTTTCACTTGGGGTGGAACCCCGAGTGGCTCTGTTACCACCTTCATTTCTGTTTGTCAGCAGTTGCTTTGTGCTTTCGTAGTCACGTGCTTTTCCCTGCCTGTGTTCGCATATTTATATATGCCGTGGATGAAAATAACTTACTAGAGAATGTATATTTTATGATGAGAAACGTGAATCTGTTGGATATAATCAGAGGACTGAAAATTAATTTATCGGTAATTTTTAAGAGTTCATGTTTGTGACAACCACCTCTAATAGCAGCTCCTCATGGAACACACTCCCGAGAACAAGGAACATACCCTGGTGACATTGTAGATATTTAATATTGTACAGTCTAGAAACCTCCATTTTTGCCTTCGAATGCATATTTAAGAGTTAACAGAATGAAAAAGTGTTATTGGGTAATAGTGTTTGACAGCATTTTAAGAACTTGAGAATAAGAACAATGTAGGACCTTTGACCTCTCCTCTTCCGCCCCTGAACTGAGAATGTTATCCTCCGACGACCAGGAAGAAACTGTCGGTCTATAAAAGTTTTATTTTTAAGGTGTGTGTGATGTACAGGCTGTAGTGCCATTATCAGACATGGGGTGGAGTCTGGCATTTCCTGTCAAGGCATTAGGTTTTCAATGTCAGGCTAAACCCGGGCATTTCTCCCAACAGCTCACTGACCCTCTGGGTACATGACCATTCCAAGGAAATTCTGAGGCTAGGGCAGAAGAATTCTCCCTTCACGGTACAGTCTTGATTTTTTTTTTTTTCTTTTTCTTTGTGAGAGAAATGGTATGTGTTTACAAGACTCTTTTCTGGACTTGTAGATTTCAGTACTGTTGGCTAGCGGCTTCTACTCCAGCACACAAGTCCATTCTGTAAAGTTCTCTCCTTCACTGCCCATCAGTTGAGTTACCTCCCAGAAGCACAAGCGTGAAGGCGCTGCTGTGCTGTGTGCGCCGAGCAGAGCCTCTTAGAGATAGGTTCTTGACAGTCAGAGTTGCCCCCAGGAAATGCCCTGCAGCTTCCTCTCGACCCACCACTTCACCTCCAGATAAACCCAGATCCTCTAACAGCACTTTCTAGCATAACCCAGTTGCTTCTCCCTGCAGGCGGTAAGACCAAGAGAACAAACACTACAATCTGAATTTAGGCTCTTTTGTGTCACTTTTGAAGCAAGTAGTGATAGGTAAGAGAATCAGCTGCTGAGCCCCCGGAGACAGGAGTCTCCTTACGGTGGGAAACAGACTTAGGACATGGCTCCTTTGGGTTCGGCTCCCCCACTCTCACAGGCTAACCCTGGGTGAACATCAGTAGCCATCCTCAGCAGGTGAGATGAACAGTACTACCTTCAGTGGCTTCATTTCCTGTCTCGTTGACAGAGACCCTCGGGTACCACTGTGCTGCTAATAGGTTGAGGGTCTGTTCCCAGATGACCTCGCCTTTGTACAGAACCCAGTCCACGCACCCAGCACCTAGCGCCTCTGGGCTCTGAACTGCTTTCTCTCGTCAAGCATGCTGGCATTCTAGACAGAATTCTAGACCTTTGGCAGGTGTGGAAGTGTTTAAGATCTTGTTTCAGCGTCTTTGACTGGAAGGAGTTGTCAGTTCTGAGCTCCTGAGACACAGGACAAGTGACCATGGAATGAATGTGTGACCAGAATGTGGCTTTGACACCTTACGCTGCCTGTGCCTTTTGTCATTGGCTTCTGAGTCGACCAGATCTAACGGAGCATGGGAATTTTTGTTGATCCTTCCTTAGTAGGAAAACAGTGCGTATCCCCCATGGTTAGGTAGACACGAACTTGCCCAGCACAATGCTCTGCTCTTAAAGATAGCCCACTAAGACAGGAAAAAGCATAGCGGTGCGTGCTTCAGAATGTTGAATTTTTTTTTTTCTTTTAAGAAGTGCAGGAGGTAGTTTTCTGTGTAACTCGATCTTCTGTCTAGTACGTCTAATATAGAGTATCCAGTGCTGAGAGCTTGTAGTGATGACTACCAAAGATATGCATAGTAA
Organism: Peromyscus nudipes; assembly: GCA_902168325.1. Classification (NCBI taxonomy): domain Eukaryota; kingdom Metazoa; phylum Chordata; class Mammalia; order Rodentia; family Cricetidae; genus Peromyscus; species Peromyscus nudipes. The sequence continues at coordinate 23,152 of CABHPH010145374.1, read as the reverse complement.
AACTTGTATTTCCAAATTATTCAAGAGCCAGCCATTGATGCTGCTCCATGGCTTCTTTCTCAGGAGCCATTGTGAGAGACTAAAAGCTTCTTAGGGTTTTTTTAAGTTTTAGTTCCTCTCTTTCTCTCTTTTTTCTTTTTTAATTTTTGATAAAAATGTGTTAGCCTACCATTTTTGGGGAGCATTTCCCAGAATGCTCAGCAGCTGTGATTACTGGCCACACCCAGGTCGCCTCTCCTTGAGTGATCAATGGGATCCTCTGTGCGTGCTAGCATGGGTGCTTTGTGTGTGCACGTGTGCGTGTGTGCATTCATGCCTTAACTTGGGTTACTGCTCAGCTTCGCTGTTGGACTCGGTCCTCACCATCATCAGATTGTATTGTGCATCTTGACCTGAACTTCATCCTGGCAAAAAAAAAAAAAAAAAAAAAACAAGGTTGCAGGCACCACAGGTTGGAATGCATTCCTTCGGAAGACTGTCCAGTCAGATGCACCCTGAGTTGTCTCCATGGACTTGATTTGGGACTTCATTTGGAAAGAAAGCAGACTGTCCAATGGGAAGATGTCGACAAGGAAGAGAGGAGAGCCAAATGCTAGCATGCCCTCTGCCTCTGCGTACCGTGTGCTCTGTGTGTTGTTCTGGTAGCCTGTCTGCAGCTTCACTAGCTTGGAGTTCAGGTAATGGTGGCAATCCTGACATTCTCTGTTGGAGTTTAGAGAGATGTAAGACGTCTAGTTCATGTCTTATTTACTTTTATGTTGATCAGTCTTTAATACATGTGCTGAATCAGAAAAAAAACTAAATAAAGATAATTTTTTAAAATGTACCTCTTGAACCATAAACTTCCTCTCATTCTTTCTGGTCTTTTGAGTTGGAAATGATCGTTGTTTGGTGTTGATTCCAACAGACATTCAGAGTCAGTTCAGTTATAAACTCTCAAGGCATCCAGAGGAAGTAAATGTAGGAAGGCAGCATAAATGGGATTAATAGGGTTTTCTTTTTTATAAATACTTAAGAGGGAGAAAAAAATGTATGTGTATGGGTTTTTTGCTTACATGTGTGTCGATGCACCACATGTGTCCAGTGCCTGCGGAGCATGGGCTCCCTTGCAGCTAGAGTTAGCGGAGGTTGTGAGCCTCCACGTCGGTGCTGGGAACTGAACTCCACAAATGCAGCCAGTACTTTGCACCCATGGTTTTATGTCTTGATAGAGTGCTTACTCTCCCAGTGTGCTGTGTTTCAGATTCAAACAGTAAACCCTAGAGGGTTATAAAACGGAAAGGAAAGCTATGGTCCCAAAATGTCACACATGGGCCCTCATGCACAGGCATGTGCCAGAGGATATTTCGGTGGAATGATGAGTCATCTTGAAAGAGAACAGAGATCTGGACTGCAAGGCTGTCGTGAAATGCTGTGCGTGGGTCTTGTGTGTAGTGGACCCGGTATGGATAAGCCTGTGGCATCAACTCTATGTGAACAGCACTCCTTGCTACTGCAGTATGTAGTAGTCAGTAGTGGTGTGTGTGTGTGTGTGTGTGTGTATTCCTATTTATTAAAAAGTTTACTCTTAGGCCAGTGAGATTGCCCAGGAGATAATGTATCTACTAGAAACTCAGCTGACCACCTGAGTTTGAACTCTGGGACCCATGTGGTAGGAGAGAACCAACTCCTGTAAGTTGTCCTCTGACCCCCACACCCCATCAGTACACACCTATCCAAAATTAATAAAAGGTAATAATGAAAACAGCTTGCTGTGTGATACCAGCAGCAGCCTCAATACAGATCCTATGACTGTATTACATCAATGGGTCGGGAAAACAACAGTATCTGAGATGGTGTGTATGTACTAGAGAATAGTTTGGGTTGGTGTCTGTATTGGAAGGGTGTGTGGCTTGTCAGGTACAGTTTGATAAGACTGGGGGTGGCAGTGCATAATCACAGAATCCTTTAAGGAATGTAGTCTTCAGGAGTTCCCGATACCATCTCATTGGGTCAACCCCCCCCCCTTTTTTTTTAAAAAAAAAAATACAAGGATATACTTGGAATCAGAAAAGACTTCCAGGGCAGTGGTGGCGCACGCCTTTAATCCCAACACTTGAGAAGCAGAGGCAGCTGAGTTTGAGGCCAGCCTGGTCTACAGAGTGAATTCCAGGACAGGAATTCCATACACAGAGAAACCCTGTCTCAACAAAACATGAGAGAGAGGAGGGGGGAAGACTTCAAAAGAATTGATTTTTTTTTTTTTTAGGCAAAGGAATTGGTTTTTTTTAGGCAGAGTTCTGAACAGGTGAATGGAGTCCACCTGTTAACAGTTTCACAGGTCGGGGGCGCAGGAAGCTGGGAAGTGATTCCTGAACTTGGAGTCATGGTGGAAGGGGAGTCAGTACAGGGTAAGTGAACTTGGCTGCCTGTTCATCAGTGAGGCAGCTGGAGCTGATGTCCAGTGGCCGAGGGCAACCTCAGACAAGCTTCAGAGTTATTCTAACAGAAGATGGAGCCCCTGGACCACCAGCTCCTTTTACCCATTGGATAAAGGCAACTCTGGGAAGAAGGTCCCTCCCTGTCTACATCCAGGTTTTCTGTGCTGTGTTTGAGAGTCTTGTGAGGCAGCAAATGAATGTTCACCCCATACTTCATGAGGGATTCTAGCAAATGGCACAAGTCACCACAGGAAGTCAGGTAGCCTTGGGCTGGTTAACCATCTCACTATTGCTTGATAGATAGCCTGGTGTGTTGATGGAAAATTGGAATTCATTTTTAAATGAGGCATTTTTAATTTAAAAAACAAAAAAGAAAGAAACAGACTTCCTGATTCCTTTTGAAAAAGTGAAGTGCTGGCAGGCTGCCGTTACATAATCATCCCGAGCTGAGGGGTCAGTGCACCTGCCTCTTCAGAGTCACTGTCCACCACTGTAGTTACTAGAGCATGGACCTGCAGGCCTTTGAGTTCATGACCTACTTGGAAAGGGCATATGTTGAATACGGGAAGTCCGGGACTGCGAGTTCTTGTGTGCGTACAAAGGAAAGAGGAACAGAAATTAAAGCCTGCTTTGGAGAAAGGCATATACCAGAAGTTCCTGGACTTAAGTCCAGCTAATAATATGAAAATTAAACGTACCCAGGGGACTTTGGTAAATGAGTCTTCCTTGTGGACCTCAGGCTATAAAGTAGAATTAATGTTCCTGAGTTCTTGTAGCTGGAGTATCTAATGCAGTAGTTCTCAACCTGTGGGTCATGACCCCTTGGGGGGAGGTTGAACAACTTTTCATGGAGGTCACTTAAGACTGTCAGAAAACACTGATATTTGCATTATGAGTCTTAACAGCAAAATTACAGTTAAGAAGTAGTAGCAACGAAAATAATTTTATGGTTGGGGATCACCACAACATGAGGAACTACATTCTCTGTGTATCCCTGGCTGTCCTGAAACGCACATTGTGGACCAGGCTGGCCTCAAACTCCCAGAGATCTGCCTGCTGCCTCTGCCTCCAGAGTGCTGGGATTAAAGACGTAGCCACCGCTGTCCTGCTGCAAGATGGGTCTCTTGGTGTGGGTTTAGCTGGCTGAGCTGAGGCAGGACTCAGGTCTAGTACTATAAAGAGATCCAAAGAACAGTATGTTTAAAAAGTCCGGGCGGTGGTGGCGCATGCCTTTAATCCCATTTCTCTGGAGGCAGAGGCAGGTGGAGCTCTGAGTTTGAGGCCGGCCTGGTCTACAGAGCGACAGAGCGAGATCAGGACAGGCACCAAAACTACACAGAGAAACCCTGTCTCAAAAAAAAAAAAGTCCTGGCTCTCCTGAGTGTTCTGGGACATGCCTTTATTCCCAGCACTAGAGGGAGTCTGTGACAGAAGGATGTCCGTGAGTCCCTGGCTAGCCAGGGCTCTCCTGTGAGTCCAGGTCTCATGAAAAGCCACCCACAAGTGAAAATAGCCCTGATTCATATTGCTTGCTGATTTCTTTAGCGACTTCAAGCTGTAGCGTTAACATAGTTGTGTTTTGTGTACCGTGTGACTGTGTTAACTATAAAGATTCTTGTGAGCATGAGAAAAGCGGGGCAGCAGCTGGCATGCAGCTTAGTGGCAGAGCACTTGTCCTGGGGTTCTCTCCCCACACCACATAAACCGGAAGTGGCGGTACATACCTGCAATTCCAGAACTTGGAAGTTTGAGGCAGAGGGTCAGGAGTTCAAGGTTCTCTTCAGCTACCTCGTGTATGCAAAGCCAGCCTGGAATAGATGAGGCATTGTCTCAAAATTAATAACAAAAGTAGAATTAATTAAAAAAAGAGGGAGCTGGAGAGATGGCTCAGAGGTTAAGAGCACTGGCTACTCTTCCAAAGGTTCTGAGTTCAATTCCCAGCAACCACATGGTGGCTCACAACCATCTGTAATGAGATCTGGTGCCCTCTTCTGGCCTGCAGGCACACATGCAGACAGAACACTGTATACATAATAAATAAATAAATCTTTAAAAAAAAAATAAAAATAAAAAATAAAAAAATAAAAAAAGAAATGTGTTAAGGATTATCTCGTATATTTTTTATCCTGATTCTGTGTAATTTGAAGTGTCGATGTTCTACAACCAGATGACTGTGTTCCTAGATGTAATCGTTGGCTCTCATGAACTTTGACCCAGCACATCTGGGCTTGAGGTCAGTAGAGGCTCTGCTGTCCAGCAGGCATGTCCATCCCTTGGCCTACAGGCCACATGTGACCACCCGTGACTTCGGTTGGCTATGAATGCAGCCCAGCTGAAAATCTGAAACTTCTTTAAACGTGATTTTTGCAATTTGGGAGAGTGGTTGGGTGTGACTTCACTGCACTGTTCTCAAGCATGAACTTGGTAGACGACAACGTGGAACCACCATGGTAATTGCAAAGTCTGGGCATTCGGTAACCTTTGGTGCTTGGTGATGCCCTGGGTGTCGGAGGGACCTCGGGCAACGGGAGGGAGGGGAGGAGAAGCAGGTGATTTATGGAGGAAACTCAGACCAAGCACAGCTCCAGGCTTGGAGCAAGCGTGGAAATGGATGTTTCAGAGGACATGCAGCAGAGCAGGGTGAGACTGTCTCGGGAACCTCAGGACCCTGAGACCGCTGTCATGAGGGAAGGGTCTCATGTACCAAGAGCTTATCTATCACTTCCTGATTTGTCCCAGTGTGGTTTCCCCTTGGGTTTCCCACTCTTCCCTGCCTTTGTCTCCCCTTGCCGTCACCCCATGCTTCAGCTGGGACAGGAGCCCAGAGGCTGCAGAAGCGGGAACATGAGCAGACCGTGGGAGAAGCTCCGGTGGGTGGTCCCTCCCTCAGTGGTCCTGTGGTTGGCCATTCTAGATAAGAGTTGCCTGTTCTTCATCCCATTCTCTGGTTTGTGTCTCACAAACTTCAAATGACTTGCCTGGGATCCATTGGCAAAGCCAAGCAGTCTGATTCCAGAGATCTTAGCTGCTTGATGAACACAAGCAGTCTAGGTGAGATGCAGGGCAGCAGGTCAGCCCTCTGATGGTGTGGCTCCAAGGTACACTTAGTGTCCTGCTGGCCGCATCAGACACTTGTAACATCTTTTACGGCCTTGTCACTCTCCCTAGGTCCTAGTATTCAGAATAATAATGTGAAAATGTTTGCTAACTGGCCACATTGTGTCAGCAGCATATTCCTTTAAATCAACCCTCTCCCCATAAGTGTGGAGGTCAGGGAACAACCTTGGATATTGATCCGAACCTTCCACTTTATCTAAGACAAGGTCTGTTATTGATTTTTCCCCCCACTGTGTATCCAGGCTAGCTGTCATGTGAGCACCTGCAGATCCCTTCCCTGCCTCCCATCTTTTCGGGAGAGTATTGGAGTCACAGACAGATACACTACTACGTCCGATTGCTCAGGGCCTTAGGCTCGCACATCAAGCGCCCTACGCAATGGACCACCTCCCCAGCCCATCAGCACATCTTTGACATCCTGAGCCCCTGTTCAGTGTGGATCACCGTGCCTTTCACCTTGGTTCTTAAACCCACTGGCTTATCACACTGAAAGTGAAGCACTCTGAGGCCCAGAAACCTGTGGTGTCTGCAGTTTCTCACCATCCGTTGGGGCAGAAAGTGTTAGGCTGTGGGGTTGAAGTCAGAATTGGAGCAAAGGTTTCTTCGGATTCTACCAGTACCCAGGTTTCCAGCCGGGAGTTCTTAAATCACATTCTGCCTCAGACTCCTTGATTTTCTTTGCTTTTAAAACCTTGCTCAGCCCATCACCTCAGCCCTGTTTTACCGAGAGGGCAAGTTGAACAGCCCAAGCCGGAAGGAGAGGGTGTGCTTATAAAACAATTAAACAGTAAGTGTGTTTTTATGATAGTCTCTGTGTGCTTTAGGAGAAAACGGTTGCTTTGTATTGGCAATCGGGTCCTCAGTTGACGAATAAATTGCATTGCCATTCAGAGAGGAAAAGGTTATTCATATTATTGGGCCACTTTATACAGACAGCCCCCCTCCACACTTTGAGACTGGAGGAAGGAAGGGGACCTAAGTTTGACCTTGAATGGGAAAGAGCCTATGCCCTGAGTTACGTTTTGTTTATATGTGGAGAACAAATGGATTTCTGGTCAAGCTTAGACTGGCCTCATTATGTCTCTAAAGGAGAGTTCTACCCATGAAGCGTGGCTTGTGCTCATCCACGCTAAGCACCAAGTTTGTTCTGTGAGACTTTCAATTCAACAGGGTCTGGTGTCCTTGGTTCTGGTTCTAGAAACACCAGAATTTGAAATGCATTTGATTCTGGGCATGACTCTTTTGCCACAGATATTCCTGTCTCTTTTGAGAGCACAGGATTCAGAACATGATCTTGGAAACAGAATGTCTGCTACCAGAGCATGTGACCTCTGACACCTGTGTCTGGATGAGTAATGTAGACACTCTGGATTTGTCTTCTTGTCTTGGCCATTAGGCTGCATGAGGATAACTGTGACTGATGCTGAGAACTGTTACATACACCTGTGTTCAGTGGTTTTTCCAGACCCAAGGTAGCAGCCAATGTAGCTTCTCAAATCTGTTTTCATTTATGAGCTTGCAAAATAAACACAACATAGTTAGATTCTCCAACAGTGACCTGGTTTTCCTGGCACTGACATGGGAACATGGCAGATGAAATTGATGATATCACCTTTTAGAATCTGTCTGTCTTTCCTACTGGGTACCATGGTGCACACCTGTGATCCCAGAGTTTGGGAACTGTCACTTAACTTGATTGGATTTAGAATCACCATGGAAACGCACTTGTGGGTGTGTCGATAAGGGTGTTTGCAGAGAGGTTTAACTGCAGAGGCAAGACACATCTTGAATGTAGGTGGCAGGGCTCTGTGGGCTGAGGTCCTGAAGTGAGTAAGAGGAGGAAGTGGAATGTTAGCAGACATCCGCCTCTGCTTCCTGACTGGACACAGTGTGACCAGCCACCACACGTGCCTGTGGTCACGACATATACCCTCCATGAAGGACTATACCCACCCTTAGATGAAGAGCCCAGAAAGTCCCCTTCTGTTCTTCAGTTGCTTTTGAAAGATGTCATTGGTAAAGCAGCAAGAAGAGTAAAGATACATAGAGGCAGAAGGATGAGGAGTTCAAGGTTGGCCCACTACATCGCAGCCCGGACCACCGTCCTCTGTACACACAAAGAAATGAAATAATTTCCTCAGTTTTAGGCTGTGCATGGTGGTATACACCTGTCATCCCAGCCCTTGGAAGGCCGAGGCAGGAGGCTGGAGAGTTTGAGGTGAGCCTAGCTACATAGTAAGCCTCATCACCCAAAAGGACAGAGGCAGAAAAGAAGAAAGCACACTTTATTCATCTTGGATCGTCTTCCGTAGGATGTTTTGACTTGTTAAGATTAACTTGCCAAGTCCCCACTATACAGGTGGGGTGACTGTCATTCAGGTCTAAGAACTGCCTGGAACTCTTCGTCTCGGAGGCCCACGTTTGCATCAGCCACAGATCCCCCACAATGGGCACAGACATCATAATGAGGCCCAGATTGGGCCAAACAGGACAGAAGGCAAGAGCTTTCCATCAGATAGATAGGTAAGTAGGTAGGTAGGTAGGTAGGTAGATAGATAGATAGATAGATAGATAGATAGATAGATAGATAGATAGATAGGTAAGTAGGTAGATAGATAGATGATAGATAGATAGATAGATAGATAGATAGATAGATAGATAGATAGATAGATAG
>CABHPH010145374.1:0-14931 GCA_902168325.1 Peromyscus nudipes | reverse complement strand
TAGATAGATAGATAGATAGATAGATAGATAGATAGATAGATAGATAGGGTTGATTAAGGACAGGACGTTAGTTTCCTGGTAAATACTACTATGAAAGGCATTCATTTAATCCATTTTGCTAATCACCTTCCTGCAGTTGGCCCATCTCTTCCTCCAGTGGAGGCTCCAGGTTCAACATGACTGTCAGGAGACAGCTCCAGAGCTTCCTTTCTGCAGCTCCGAGGTCCCTGAGAGGAGGAAGCTAGGTCCATGAGGAAGGAGTGGCGGTTCTCAGATTTCACTGAGGATTTGCTTGGTTTTCTTACAGGGTTCACTGACTCATACAACAGTCATCAAGCTTATTACTGCATAATTAACTTCTTTAAATGATATCAGAGGAAACCATTGAAAGATAGCTTTCATCCTTAATTCCATATAATGCTTGGTATTTCTGATACTCCTTTTTGGAAATTTAAGAAATAAAAAGCGAGAGAGCTGTCCCTGGCAGCAATAATGGATGCCAGAGGCAAAATGTGTAAGTTTGCTGAGATATCTAGAGGCTATGTGGACTGACTGACCTTTCACAGTTAGGTTTGGTAAATACCATGTTTGATCCGTGTACTGGCAACAGAATCACCTGACAGTGTACCCCATCTTTCATTAACACACACACAGTCGTCCATATGTACATGCATCCAACAGATACTTATTGTTAAGTTGATCATAGTGTGGATAATTGAAATCTGGAAGCTCGCACGCATCCCCTGAACTGACAGTCACTCCTGTGTCACCACAGTGTCTAGTTGATAGGAGTGTTTGAAAATAAAAGAACAGTTGACAAAGACAATTTAAGTATTTTGTTGTTGTTGCTTTGTTACTCTCCATTAAAGGGTCCAGTCCTTCACTGTGGGGAAGTCATGGCAGAAGGGACATGAGATGTCACATGGCCACAATGGGTACACAGTGATGAAGCAGAGAGCTGAATGCTGATGCTCAGCTTGCTTTTTTTTTCTTTGTATCCAGTCTGGTATATCCTACCCATGGCATGGTGTGCCTCACTTTAAGGAAGATTCTTTCCTCCTCCGTTAAACCTCTGTAGAGACTCTGTTACAGGCATACCCAGAAGTGTATCTCCTAGGCGACTCCAAATGCAAACAAACTCACCATGGAAGGTTCACCATCATGGGGCCTGAGCTAGCATAACAGACAACTGGAACCTTAAGAATAAGACAGCTAACTGAGCACTGCCCCAAAGATGGCCACAGTATAACAACATACTGCAATCACTGTTAGGTAAATGCCACTTCTCCTTTAACACTCAAGACAACAACTGTGTTCAGTGGAACTTGGGTCTAAGTTGCTCCACTGATGATCTGCACGATTTGATGTTCCGTGTGAGTGAGGGGCTTGGAGGGACCATATGGAAATTTTTGAAATAAAGATTTTCCAAAGAAAGTCCTTCAAGCCAGAAGCCATATCCCAACTCTTTCCATCTGGCCACATCAATTCTGCAGGTTGCTTTGGGGATATGGTGTCACCCCAAGATCCACTTCCCTCCTAAACAACTGTAATATGATTTTAAGATTGTTTTGGGATTCTGAAGGGAGAGCAAATAAACTTCAAGCAATCCATCACAGAGCTGCTTGCTGTGCTAGTATGGGGACAATGTCTAGAATGCATATTAAAAAGCCAGATGTGGTGGCAGTACATGTATTCCCAGCACTGAAGAGGCAGAGACAGGTGGACCGCCGAGGCTCCATGGCCAGCCAGCCTAGGATACTTGTCAGGTTCTAGGTCAGTGAGAGTCCTAGTCTCAAAATAGTGGACAGTATCTAAGACAGTGGTTGTCAACCTTCCTAAATGCTGTGCACATACCCCACACAAGCACAGATATGCACACAAGATCAATAATAGACATTTTAAAATCCACTTGATATATTTGAAAATGGGGGAATCAAAGTAGACTAGGTTAAATTTATAAATATGAAAAAAGTAACAGACCGGGGTGGGAGTGGTGGCTCAGCAGTTAAGAGCGTGTACTGCTCTCATAGAAGACCAGGGTAGAGTTTTCTGAATCCACATGCGGTCCCTCACCTGTAACTATAGCTCCAGCAGCTCTGGCCTTCTTAGGCACACTCATTCATATGGCATTACACACAGAGAGAGACAAATACTCATAAATAAAAACTAAAACAATAAAAACACAGGTCCCCACAGAAAAGGACTGTGGAAGAGCAAGGGTAGTTCATCATTAGACCAGCCTTGTGCTTTCAGCATGAAGGAGATTTTTGTTGCTTGTTAATATTTTAGAACAGCTAACATGGGGACCTATTGATCGTGGAGGAAGCCATCCCCGCCTAATGACTTACTTGAGCTTCTGTGTGAGTATATTTTTGTTACAATCCATCCCACCTGTGTCTGTCAGTTCCTTTCCACTCGCCTCCTCCCGTGACAAACTGGCTCATGTTTCTGCCTCACACTCTAAGCCAAGTTATTAATATCAGCCCAGTGAGCTCTGCATCCACCAAGAGCATATGGTGTTTTTGAAAGGCAGAGCGACCATTCCCGTGACTTTTGGACTTGGCCCGGTAAACCCCTGAACAGCAAGTGTTGGGTTTGTATTTTTAAGTAGTGTTGACATAGGAGAGCTTAGAGTGACTCTTGTTTGCTTCTCATAGGAAACAATGGATGGTAAAGCCTGCTGAGACTCACAAAACCTATTTCCACTGCCTGTATTTCAACATCCCTCCAAGTTTTATGAGCCTGATAGGAGAGATTAATGAATTAGAATCCTACTCCTTACATTTCAGCTTTGGCTAATGGCAGGAGAAGCAGGTTATTAATAATACTGGATATAAAGGGCGTGGCTAAGGCATGGAGCTGCAGCTTGACACATCTTCCTATGTTTCCTCTCCAGATAGAATCCCAGGGGTTCCAACGGGAGTTTTCACTTACAGGAATCCATGTGGGAGAGCTGGAGGAGGCATGAGGCCCTGCTGTTTTTCCATGGTCTAGGTTTGGGTCAGAGAGGGCCGTCTTACCAAAGGGCTTAATCTTTGCAGCTCTCTTTGTAATGGTTCCTTCTCAGAGGCCTGTGAAGTAGGTCACTGTGTTTGCTGTCTGGCAAGGGAGGATCATGGAATTCAAGAGAGCCGGATGCCTTGCCCAGTCCTCCTGAGCAGAGCTGACACGGAGCTGACACAGTCCTTCTGTGAAGCCATACACTGGCATAGCTCTCTGTGGAGGTTGTATGAGTTCCATTCCTGAGCACATGTGCACGTCTAGATAGAATCTTACCAGAAGCATTGTGATGAATTAGAAAGACACAAGTGTGGGCCAGGTAAGGGCAGTGGTGAGACTGAATACAGGGACTCAGCCCCTCTCAGCCTCAGTCTCCCCACTTAAGAAATGCAAATTGTTACTTATCTTGCAGGGTTTTGGGTGTTTGCTCATAATGTCGATAACTGGCCATGAATAGTGACAACTATTTTAATATTGTCTATAAAATCCCTCATTCGATGTACTTTCAGAATCATCTACCATTTCCAATTCAATTGCAGAGCATACAAACACCATGCTTATTAGGAAACATTAGTCTGAAGAACAAGCTGGTGTTGAACTGCCCCACATTTGATGTCTTTGTTTTCAGAACAGCGTGTGCTGCGTTCGTGTTGTGAGTGAATGGGAAGATCCTATCTTGCTTACAACTCAAGATGTCAGGCTATAGCTGGGATCAGAGATAGTGGGGTGGCTCCACCCCTAAGCCTCTTGGTTAGGGACAACCAGCATCTCCCTGTTTTCCCCTGCTGTGCACTTCTGTGGAACTCTTTGCTGACACAGACTAGAACAGAAGATTGTTGGGACTCCAGAGGCAGGATGGGATTTGTGGTTTCCTCTGTAAGTTTATACTATGAAAAGGTGTATTGCATTTCTGCCAGAACAGCCCATGAGCCATACACATGGTGGGAGAAAAATGGTTATTTTATGAGTAACTCCAATAAGAGTGGGCTTCTTCGTGATTCAGAACTTTGGGGGACCCACCCCCAATCTGAGTATCATAATCTTCATAAAGGCTTGATGAGCATAGAAAAAAATGACTTAAAGATAAACCTTGCCGGGCATGGGAGATGATAGCCACGTGCTTGGCACACAAGCATGAGGGCCTGAGCTGAGATCTCCAGTGTCTACACAAAAGTTGAGTGTGGACACTAAAAGTGGAGGCTAGAAATGGCTCAGTGGTTAAGACTACTTGCTTCTCTTCAAAAAGACCTAGGTTCAGTTCCTGGCACCCACATGGAGGCTCACAACCATCTATGACTTCAGTTCCGGGAATCCAATGCCCTCCTCTGGCCTCCGTGGACGCTAGGCATACCCTTGGTGCACAGACGTACATGCAAGCAAACACCCATATACAGACAATTTAAAACAAAACAAAAAGAACTGTGTTTGGTGGTGCATGCCTGTAAACCTAGTGATGAGAGAGACCATGGAGACAAGCAGATCCTCAGAGTTCACACGACAGCTAGCCTAGCCAATCAGTGAGTTCTGGGCTCAGTGAGAGACTTTGTTTAAAAAAAAAAAAAAAAAACACCTGATATTAACATCTGGCTTCCACACATACATGCACACATAAGCATGTACATTGATACATGTGCACAAACCATGCACATATACATACCCCCACATACATGCATACAAAAATATACCTCACCATCCCTGTAGCTACCAGAATAATTGAGGGTCAACATTGTTACCAGTCCTGAAGGAAGCCATAGTCTCATTTAAACATGAAATGGTGTTCTCCAACCAGGCCCTCTGCATTCTTAATTAAACTTGCCTCCAGAGAGCATCCGGAAGCTCTCGGAAATTACATATATGCTGAAAAAACGTTTTACAACAACAGTGAGCTGTTATAAATGAGTAAGGCAAACCATGGACGCAATCTAAAGCTTTTACCAAGTGCTTTTTATGAGAACTCAAGCTCAAGGATTCTCCACTCTCCATTCCTCATTTCCAATCCAGGAATGACACTCATTTGGGCAGCTGAGTTCTGCATAGAACACCCCCACCGCCCCCCCCCCCCCCCCCCCCCCTCACCACCACTACCATCCAGTCCATCCGAATTCCCATACCTGTTTCTTCAACCCACCTGAAGGGTGACAGGTGGGAGCTGTTGCACACTGGAGCTCTCTTACCAAGTCTGGTACCAAGAGTATCCAACCAAAGCTCAGGGCATTTCATTAGGCCTTGTAAGAGTGCACCCTGGCTGTGAGTCATGGAGAGGGTGGGAACTTAACGGATGATAACATTTTGATCATTTGGATTGCAGACTCTTTCTAATATCACTCAACAATACCTATGGAATTTAAGGGTCAATGTACAACTTGCTTAGTGGTGAGCATGTGGTGGCTAAAACCCCCAGCCCTTAAGGAGCCCCAGTAGTGGATGAGGAAGAGGACACTTTTACTCATGAGTACAAAAGGGGTTTGTCTGAGGGCCTGCTGACGTTCAAGCATCTGAGGCATGTGTGGGGTATGATGATGCCATGAAAAGCGAGGTATGATTGAGTCGTAGGGGTGAAAGAAATGGGAGAGAAATGGCTTGGAAGGAAAAGCATGGGCAGAGTTGTGGGAGCCAGGTCCTGGAACCCCTCTGCCCCCTGGCAGGCACCTGACAGTCAGGTGGCCCTTCCCAAGTGCTACCAGCTAAAGTAGGGCTTTGCTGACCATGTGTCCTTTGGTTTCACCCTCCTAGGGCTTTCTCTCTCTCTCTCTCTCTCTCTCTCTCTCTCTCTCTCTCTTTTGGTTTGGTTTTTTTTTTTTGAGATAGAGTTTCTCTTGTGTAGCTTTGGAACCTTTCCTGGAACTCACTCTGTAGCCTAGGCTGGCCTTGAACTCACAGAGATCCGCCTGCCTCTGCTTCCCGAGTGCTGGGATTAAAGGCGTGCGCCACCACCGCCACCTGGCCCCTCCTAGGGCTTTCTATGCACAGGTCGGCCTGAGCCATAGCCTCACTCTTCTCCTGGTTGGGTACTGAGAGAGGCTAGCTTTCTGATTCTGAAGATTCATCTCAGTATTGACTGAGCACCACACAACATGCCGGGTCCTTGGCTTTTGTTCTTATCAGTCCTGAGAAACTACAGCAGTGAAGCCTATGGCCTTGGTGCCAAACAGATCTCTTTCCAAATCTCGTCACAGCTTGTTCAGTATATGACCTTGGAGAGACTATCGATCTCTCCAGGCTTTGGTCTCTCCAACTGAGAGAAGACTAGTGTTAATTTGCAGCTGCTGGTGTTTCATGAGCCTAACATCAAAGTGTAGAGGGTCAGTTCATGCTAGCAATGAAGCAAATCATTCCAGACGCCTGCCAGACAGACGTTATCCTCTGTTCTCCCAGAGAAAGGAACATCCCTCTTCCAAGGACTACAGAGCCAGCCAGGATCTAAACCAGTTCCATCCAGCTCCAGATTCTCCTCTTTTTCCCTTCTTGTTCACTGCCCAAACGTGGCCAAATATGTCTTTGTTTTTAGTTGAAGTTTGCTTTGTCAAATTTGTTATGTGACCCTGACCTGCCAGATTATTTCCTGTGTTCCCTCGTGTTTTACATTTCATTGAACTTTCTGGTTATATGTTGGCTTGAATCAAAAACGCTGGGAGTGAGGGGGGCAGGTGACTAACGCAGATTCTTTACAAATAATGAACTCTGGTGAAACACAGACCAACTACTTTAAATGTCAAGAGGTTGCTAGGCAGTTATGGCTCCAGCTTTGAAAACAATGACCAGTGACCCTGACCAAGTCTGTACCTCTCAAGATCTCATGTGTCAAATGAAAGGATGATGAAAAATGAAATAGCATTCTGGTGCCAGCATCTCTTTAATACTTTGACTACTAATTATTTTTCTTAGCTCAAAAGAGGAAAATCACCTTGGAATTATGTCATAATCAGTAAGCAGGCTACAGCAATCAGGACTGCAATAATTTTAATGCCATAGGTACTTCCTTTATTTTCATACATGTTTCCTCCTATCCAAGGTCCATACTGATGAACAAAACCTTTGCTCTGTATTAAGTCCCTCTCTATGATATGATCCAACTTTGGGCATCCTTGAATGGGGGCCATAGTTAGCCAAGAAAATACAGCTTGAGCTGACAGTTCAGAAGTTCATAGAGCCCACAAAATCTACTTACTATTGAATGTGCTTACATTTCCAGGGAATTCCCAGGCCACTTGAATTTGGGGACCTTAGTGGCTGCAAATCTCCACTGTGCCATATAACCAACTGCAGGCCCTGACAGTCCTGTGCCAAATGTTTGTGGCCTGCCAGCAACCTGACTCAGTTCCCCAGGTACAAGCAAGCATTAGAGAGAGAGAGAGAGAGAGAGAGAGAGAGAGAGAGAGAGAGAGAGAGAGCGAGCAAACACATCTTAACAGATTTTCATTGATTTCTCAAATTAAAAAAGACAATCTTAGTGAACATAACCCTCACTAGAATGCCAAGCACTTTCCAAATTAAGACAAGTTGAACATACTCAACTTTGGGGTTTTTCTTGTTTAAACGATTTTCTGAGAAAGGTAGTCTATGTTTTTCCCACTGTGATTTTCTTCTGAACAAAACCATCAAGTCTTCCAAGAAGGCGTCTATTTTAAACACAGTTTATGACGTCAACGCTTGTTGAAAACCAGTAAGTGACATAGACTGTCCGGCTTGTTACCCAGGATCAGCACAGTGGCTCCACCTTCTAGGAACCTGGACCCGCTGCTCTGGGGTCATGTAGGTGACAGGCATGACTTGGTGATGTTTCTGATAAATGCAATATCAGTTCTGCCTGAGCTCAGAATGGAGCACAGAAGAAGCCATGCTGAGTCTCCAGGTGGAGAAGAGTCTGAGCAGTTTTGTGTGTTTTGGTCCTGAGCCTGTGAGTGTTTTGCTGAAGGGCAACATGCGAGGCTATAACTAATAATTACTGCTATTGGGTCTGTTTTCTTTCTAGACACAAATACCCATTGCATTCTCCCGTCATCCTAAAAGGAAGATGCTCTTCCCACCTCAGGTTACGAAGTGCTAGCTGATGCCAGGGGGGTCAGTGTAACGGGCTGAGGTCCCACGGCAAGAGGTGGACACGAAGCTCAAATCTTGTCAGACTGAACCCAGGTCTTTCAACCACCATGGCCTACAGTCATTCTCTATGTCCCATGAATGTTCAGGAGAGGACCCAGGAGGGAAGCCCTCCAGGTGTAAGGGACAATGGTGACGAACAAGATGACAAACAACACCTGGTGGCCTACTCATACGATCCTAGCACTTGGGAGGTATTGTGGAAGATTGTCAGTTTGAGGCCAGCCTGGGCTACATTTGCAGCCCAAGGCCGATCTGAACCGCAAGGAGACATGAAGCCAAACAAAACAACTTACTTGCAGCTGACCTCATTGTGAGGCCGTGATCGTGACCTGTAGTCTCGGCATGTCCCACTGGCTGAGGGCAGATTGCCCAAATGTGAGTCAAATAACTCTTCACTGCTGTAAAGATAGTCTGGAAAATTCAGGGTTGTCAGGCTCCAAGTGCACCCCTCTGTCCCACAGGCCATTCACACTTATGGAGAGGAACTGCTCCAGCCAAGGAATGTGGCTATTAGTGTCATCTAGTGTGACCAGTTTCCCCTGCAGTTATGACCCTTTCTGAAGCAATGTCTCATCGGAAAGCGTGACCCAGTTGGTGGAGATGAAAGTGTGAGGTCTGGAGGCTAGTGTTCTGGGTGTGTTCTGGGTGTGTCTGGACCCACCCCAGGAGGCTGGCAGCCACGGGCCATTTAGTGTCCCACAACTCTCCAGAGTCCATGGAAGGGCCCACCTCGCTGCAGACCCTTGGAGAATGGCACTCAAAGTATCTTGCAGTGGCATTTTTCAGTGGTCTCACTCTTGGACTTGTGTCTCAAGGGAACTTTGGTGAGTATTATCTTAACCGTAGGATGTTGATGAAGACACAGAATAGGGTTAGAAAGCTCTTACCAAAAAGAAATATTTTTGAAGCCGTGACTCACACGTTTAAGACTCTTCACTGAATCAAAGGAAAAGTGTTTTTCTTTTGGTAGTAAAAGAGACTCTAAGCATGTGCTGTTCTTTGCCTTAACAACAACAACAACAATAACAACAACAAAATCTAAGGAACAAAAACTAAGGAAGAGGAAAGTGATGGTTGAAAGAAAAGAGTAAACTAGAAAGGCTATTATGTCATAGAGAGGTTTTTTGTTTGCTTACTTAGGTGGGGGACCAAAATAGTTAGAAAATATACTTTTCTTGTGGGTCCCAGGAATCAGTATTATTTCCATATAAAAATCAGATATTTGTGGTTTTGAGGCAAGGGCTTGCAAGCTGGGAGCAGCAGGAAGGAGAAGAAACTAATCGTTGGGAACCAGGAGCCAGCATCCCTTTCCATCCACCTCACTCTCTTTGGAGGATGCCACTGGCCGAGCTGCCCAGTAGACAAATGAACCTGGCAAGGGATTACATTATTTGCACCAATATTTTGATGGAGTCAATGGACAACTTCTTAGTTTGTAAGACTCTGTTATCTATTATCTCTTATATTTTTAATATAACAGTCTATCAGATGCTCCACAAACTCCCCTTGGCCTCTGAGAATGGGGAAAAGACAAGCAGAAGTGTTCATGATGGGGGCCGGTTATTTTTGTGCTTCTATAGAAAATAAACATGGCCCCAAATAGCCTTAAATGTCAAATCAGAAATCAAAGATCCTGTCCTATGGTTTTAAAATACATTTGAGATAAGAACAAGATCTGGAGAGGTTGATAAGACGTGCAGCAAAAATACACATCAATTTCAAACAAGTCAGCAAGTTAAAAACTCTGCTGGAACTCACAGATTGAAAAACAACAACTAGGAAGTGCTTTCTCCTTAAAAATTGATGCTACTAAATAGCTTACGCCCTGGAATACTCATTATATCCCAAAGCAGAAAAAGAAATTGATATCAAAGGATTGTGATAGTCAGCATTTTAATCCACAGTAAAATCTGTGTGTGTGTTCATGCTGACAGTTGATACTGGGACAAACAAGTTTGTATCTACCAGGGATTCAGATCTGGACTCAAGGGGAAGAGACAAACAGGACATGGCCAAGTTCCTGTTTGTCATGGGTGTTTTGAATGAAATGGGAACATGTTTGCTCAGTGATTTTATCGATCTATCTTCATGGGAGCATCTCACTGACTAATGTTCTTTTTGTTCCTGTTTGCTATAGTGATAGTTTCAACAAAACCAATCAATATGGACTCCTTTTAATTTAACAGAGCAGGAAGAAGGCTGTCAGCAAAATTACTTTTTCTGGTTACCTAAGATTGTAGGAGCAATAGCCTTCTGCCTAAATGGACCTGAGAAATGGAAACAGCATGAAAGATGGGAATCACCCATGGGCCTTCCACCTAAGCATAGATATACTGACCTTTTGTGTGTATTGCCTGTCCCCCTCCCAATGCTTCTATTATGAAGTCCACTTAAATACAGAAGGGTACACACAAAACTCATATGCACAGGGTTTCCTTATTTCCTTTTATTGGGGGGGGTGATTTTATTTGATTTTTTTTCCTTTTTGTGTTTTGAGAAATGGTCTAGCTATATAGCTCAGGCTGGCCTGGAGCCTTCTATGTAGCCCAAGCTAGCCTCAAACTTATGATCTTCCCATACCATGCTCTCTGTATGGGATAACAAATCATTTAAAAGTGATCGTGAGTGTATTGACAAGAAAGGAAACCTGGCTAGAAGCTCTTCCCATCCCTCTTCTTCACCTCTGCCCTGTGATGGATGATCTTGACTGGTCACAGACTGAATTCAAAGGAGAAAATGAGTTGAGGACCAGTATACATCTCTCTTTGCTTCTTGACTTCAGTTACAGTATGACCAGCTATTTCATGCTCCTGCCTTACCCTGATGGACTGTATCCCCTCCAACCATGAGTTCTAATAAAACCCATTCCCTTATGTTGCTTCTTGTCATGTATGTTTGTTGTTGTTTATTTTTACTCTTTTGGGGGGCCCACTACACAGCTCCCAAATAAATCACACACAGAGGCTTATTCTTAATTATGAATGCCTGGCCTTAGCTTGGCTTGTTTCTAGCCAGCTTTACTTAACTTTAAACTATCTTATCTACATTTTGCCTCTGGGCTTTTCCTGTTCTCTTACTTCTGTAAACCTTACTCTTACTCTGTGGCTTGCTGTGTAGCTGGGTGACTGGTCCCTGGAGTTCTCTTCTGCCTACTTCTTTTTCCTCTCAGATTTCTCCTTCTGTATATTCTCTCTGCCTGCCAGCCCCGCCTATCCTTTCTCCTGCCTTGCTATTGGCTGTTCAGGTGTTTTAGACAGGCACAGTAACACAGCTTCACAGAGTTAAACAAATGCAACGTAGACAAAAGTAACTAACACACCTTAGAATAATCTTCTACAACATATGTTGTTACGGCAAGGAGAACATTAACTCAGGACCCATTCCTTCTTCATGTTTACCCTTTCAGCCATTATTGCCCACACACACGCTCCTTAACTGGACATGGTGCCCAGGCTCTCTACCTTGGGTAAAAGTGCTGACATTGAGTGTTTGCTTTTGTGCCTTGCTTTGTGAGGCCCGATTTTGTCTTTGTAGGTTCATCCTCGTCTTGTCTGTCACTGCAGTTTTAATTGCCATTGTGGTGTGGCATTCCACTTAATGTCTATGCCACCATTTATCTCTGCCACCCTAGCTGTAGGGAGTACAGAAAGCCCTGAGTGAGTGAAGTCCTGAGGGAATGCATACTGTCAACATGGGCATAGCCGTGTCAAGGACTGCCGAGCCCCAGACACATGAAGAATATAGCAAAGCCTTCTCCCCTAGAGTGAGGCTTAGGGGGGAATGGTATGTGCTCCGTGTGTGGATGGTGATAATGTGTGCAGACTGTTTGCTGTAGCTTTTTCTCCCTGGATGTTTAGAGCATGAAGACTTGTCCCCTACAGAGAGTTCCCCTTCTGCAATTTGTTAAACCTGTGCCCTTGATTCAGCTGTGTACCATAACCCTGCCTCCTTGTCTATCTGTATGCGGTAACCCCTCCTCCTTGTCTATCTGTCTGTAACGATCCCGCCTCTCTTCTCCACTCCATATAGATACCCTGAGTTTCTGGAATGCTGTGGTTTCTCCAGCAAAGGGCCCAGACCACCTGATCCCAGCTTGTCTGTGTCTGTGTCCATATCTGTCTTCTCTTCATTCCCTTACTGCCCAGTCAGGTCCAAGACCCTAGAAGCCGTGCATGGTCATGGCACTTGTCTGTGGACTAGGCATTTGTATTGCCTCCAAGTTAAAGATGCTATGAAGATCATGTGGATACATGCTTTTCTGAAGAAAGCCATGTGGTTCTTTCAAAGATTATGATGCATAAGAGTATACAGGGTATTGTGACCATTGTAAAATATTTAAGCATCATCGTCTAAGTGGTGTTTCTATGACTTCATGTGTGTATTAACCATCATTTTAATGGATATATTATGCTCTATCCATGGCTGAATAATAGTTTAGAGACCATCTTATTTTCCAATTTATCTTATATAATTAAAATAATTTAAAATTTACCTGTATGTATTTACTTATAAAATACATTAAAAATGTTAAATATGTGATTTATTTCTCTTGACCTTGACCTATTTGCCTGATGTGGAATCGAGATGGAGATCCTGCATCCCAAGCTCTCAAACTTCCTGTCAGGCCCCCAAACTGGAAGATTCCGCGTCTGATTCTGACGGGCTGGGTTACAATAAAAGGGTGGGTATGTTAAGAGCACTGTTTATGGGTGCTGTATATTGAAACATGAATGAACTTTGGATGCAGACTCAGAGCCCACACCCAACATATATTGTGTCTATAAAAAGATTCAAAATCTGAAGAGAAAGGAATATGAAAATTCACTGGTCCCAATAACTTTTGAAAAGAGGTCACTCCACCTGTACAGAGAAATAGCTTATTGGAGAGCTGGGATATGATGACTGGGGCAGAAAAAAACCCCACAGTGAGCAAGGTTGAGCACAGTGTCTTAACATTCAAGACACAAAGTACGCAAAGGATAATCACATGGTTGAAGGTGCAGTGGCCATATTTTACAGCCCTTTGTTTGTTTGTTATTATAAGTTCACCTTCCTATTTTTTACTTTGTAAAATTTATAGTATTTAAAAGTCAACCCTGCAATCTTGTAAGCTATGGTCTCTTACATGGAAATTGTACTTATGTTTTGCTGTGAAGATATTGAAGCATTTGTTCAACTATAACTTCAAGGGATTTATTTCCTTAGAAAGTGTGGTGGATGTTTGCCCTACAAGGAAAATCCTTCAGTTTGGCTTAATATTTCTATTAAGTTTTCAGTTTCTAAGCCACCCAATTCTGTCTTAAAATATAATTAAGACGTCCTCCTCTCCCGTCTTCAACATCCTCCCTATCTTCTTTTTTTTGTTGTTGTTGTTTTTTTTTTGAGACAGGGTTTCTTTGTGTAGCTTTGGAGCCTGTCCTGGATCTCGCTCTGTAGACCAGGCTGACCTCGAACTCACAGAGTTCTGCCTCTGGGATTAAAGGCATGCACTACCACCACCTGGACTCCTCCCTGTGTTCTTTAATGTCCTACAGCAATTTCTAGTGCAGGCGACTGCGACTCTGTTTGCCGAACCACTTTGAAGTCCAATTAAACCTTCCATGTGCTTTGACACAGGACCGAGGTTGCTAGGAGACCACCTGTGCCCACAGCACCCTGGTCCAGCGAGAGCAGAAGAGGAGAGCTGGAGGGTAGAGCTGTGCTGCCTGCCACCACCTGAGGATCTCAGGTGAGAAACAGGTCTCTCTCGCCATCCCTCTGTCTCTCGAGCACTTATCTATTACTCTTTCTTTTCTGATTTTGGGAAGAATGGAAAGGCCTCCAAGGGAGCCCTGACTGAGGACACCCAGGCTGAAGGCTCAAGCTGTGGGAGGGAGGGAAGGTTACTCACCAACCTGTGTGTCATTCTTGCCCCTCCCCCGTTTTGGCTGAAACACAGGCAAAAGAAATTGTTGAGTGAAGAAAAGACTCTAGGTGCTTACCACTGCCAGTGACAACTGCATAACTCTGATAAGATGTTCCCTTCTGTGAAAATGCAGAATGGAGCCAGTGGTTACAGAAATCAATAAACATTCCTCAAAGTGGGAGGAGATTTGAGCACAGCTTTCAATCTGTCTCCTTAGCCCTCACCTTGCCTTTTTTAGTTTTGAGTGAAAAAAATGACCGATGATATGGCTTACCATGCAAATCTTGTCACTCTGTTAAGGTATTTGTGGTCATTTGAGAGGGTGTACAGAAGTCTCAGTTTAAGGCTTGGAAACGGTTTCATTTGCCTGCTTGTTTTCTGGAAAGGAAGTTAAGAATGCTGTTAACCCCTCCACTAGATGCTCAGTTAAAACGTTCCTGCAGTGTGGAAAACCAATCACAGGTAAGCACTGGTTGAGATTCCAGCTATACAAAACAAAATGAAACAGACACAGGTTTCTATAACCCAGAGATGTGGAGGGAAGGAAACATGATGATACTCTACTCGGTGGCCAGAAAACACAAGAGAGGTCTTGAGGAAAGTTCCCAAAATCGGAAAGACCCTGTGCCATTCATTTTTGAAGGATGTTGTCACTACTTGCATTTCCCATATGCTTCTCTGGTGGGAATCCCAGTTGGTGAGTTAGATAGCATAAAAAGAGAATGATCCTTATGGAAGTCTCTTGACCCATTCCTTGCAGAGAGAAAGGCAAGTTTGGCGTACAGAAGAACAACACGGGGCTGGGGCTGGAGAGATGACGCAGTGGTGCTCTTTCAGGGGACCCCAGTTCAGTACTCAGAACTACATTAGATGGTCCCTAACTGTCTATAACCCCAGCTACAGGGGATCCAAATCCCCTTCCAGCC
>CABHPH010145373.1:70941-97945 GCA_902168325.1 Peromyscus nudipes | reverse complement strand
TGACAGGGAGACTTTTCCTGTCAACACGATAGCAGCGTCCGCGCGAGAGCCCGACTTATGTGTGATTTCCCCCCGAGGGAAATTGTTACCTAATCAGTGAAGACTTCATTCGACTTGTGTTTAAGCGTCTGCCCCTGACGGGCACTGAGATGACCTGGCGATTGAACAGGAAAGAAAGATCCTTAACTCTCACGGTGCTGGCGCTTCCTGGGAGGAATCGGGAAGAAAGGCAGGAAGAAATCAGATTGTTTCAAAGAGTTCTGTGCGCTGGGGGGAAAGAGAGGCAGTCAAAGAGACAAAGAGGCGCAGCAATGCGGGGAGATGGGAGCATGGTAGGCAGGTTTCTAGTGAGGACAAGGAAGCCAGCCTGGCTTTGATGGGTGACACGGCGCCCCCTGGTGGGCAGGGAGGACAGGTGCATTCCAAATCTTCGTGGCTGTGGACCTGAGGTCCCCAGGAAACTCGTGTTCAGAAAGAGGACCCGGCTATTTCCACCTGTGCAATGTGCTGTGTACATAAGCAAAAGAAACAGATTAACTGGTGTGCAAAATCGTCTGTGGCTGCCAGCACATTCTAAGGAACGCTTGTTACTAAGATAGCAGAGCTGTGTAAAGGTATTGGCTTAGATTTAGTGCTAAATTCTTTATTAGATTTTCTTTATGACCATTCCTGACTCCAACAGCCAACTTTTTCTAGAATAAAACACCAAAATTCTTCCTAGCCTAAAACTTTATCATCTACTCCACTCCATTCCATTTCAAGCCTCTCAGAAATTGAAAATCGATCCCAGCAGATGTGAAGAAGTGCTGTCAAGTAAACCCTCCTTGGCTTTATTTTCTTTGTACTTCCACTTTGGGCCAGGCACGACAGGCCTGCTAAACTTGCCAATAGATGCAAAGACCTTCCCTACTCTCTTGGTACATTGATGCTTATGACTAACTTCCAAGTGCCCTGTGATTCATCTGCTATTTCCCATGTGTCTATTTTAGACTTGCAAAAGGAAAAACATTTCTAAAATATGGTGTGCTTTAGCAATGTCTTTTGCAAATGGCATATGCCACCTAGGCTCCTGTGCTACACAGTAAAATCCCAGGCCCCACTTCCTGTAAAAGTGCTGTAACGAACCTGACAGGGATGGAAGTATTTTTCCACTTTTATTGAAAACAGATTTTTTAATGGCATAATATATCCTGATGATGGTTAGCCATCCTTGCACTCTTCCAAGTCCCCACCACCTTACGTCCCCTCTTACCCAGATCCATTGCATTCCAGTCTCTCATTAGAAAACAATTAGGCCTCTAGGAGATAATAATAAAATATAATATGATAAAACAGAAACTAACACATTGGAATTGTACAACACAAACAAACAGAAAGAAAAGGCACAAGAAACAGTGACCCACTCATTCACATACTCAGGATTCCCATAAAAAATAAATTAAAAACCATAGTATGCATGCAAAGGACCTGGTACAGACCCACGCACGTGCTATGCATGCTGCCTCAGTGCCTGTGCGTTCATATGTGCATTGATCATCTTAATTTAGAAGGTCTTGTTTTCTTGGTGTCCTCCATCCCCTCTGGCTCTTACACTCTGCCTCCTCTTCTGCAGGATTCCCTGAGCCCTGGGGGAGGAATGTGTGGAGTCATCCACTTCAGGGCTGAGTGTTTCAAGGTCTCTCACTGCAAAACATGTGGCTGTGGGTCTCTTTATTTGATCCCATTTGCTGCTGGAGGAAACTCCTCTGATGACGAACGAGCAGGGCACTGATCTATGAGTATGGAAAGTGTCACTAGGAGTCTCTTCATTGCAACTATCGAAAATAATAATAGTTTTACTCTAGGTCTCTGGGCTATGTAGTCTCGGGTCTTGGTCAGCCAGGCAGTGCCAGGCACGGGTTCCATAGCATGGAGTGAGCCTTAAGTCAAATCAGAGCTTGGTTGGTTGCGCCCACAAGCCTCGTGCTACCCTTGCACTGGCACATCTCGCAAACAGAGCAGTATTGTAGACAAAGGTTTTGTGGCTGGGTTGGTGTTTACATTTCTCTTTTGACAGTGACTCGAGTGCTTCCTGTAGCATAGACGTTGTCTTCAGCAATGGAGTTGTGTAGTTGATTTGTGAAGAAAAACCTGTGGTCTATAGGCAGCAACCTGGGTTGTGTGGGGATTACAATGGGAACATTTTGGCTACCAACTCAGTTAGATTTAATCCAGTAATGGTACTGGAAGTTTCATTTGGTGACAAGAAATGGCCAGTTAGGACTCTGTCCCCACTATTATTTGGTGATTTCATTTAGGTGACTTTTATATAGTATATATTTTATGAAGCTTCTATTGCATTGGGTTTCCATACTTCCCCTCAAATTGCCTTTAATGCTAGCACTCTTTTCCCATATTTCCTCCCTCATCCCCCCTTCTCTCTCCCTCCCCACTTGATCCTTCTGTTTCAGCCTACCCTTCATCATAACTGTCTATGTTATTTCCTTTTCTAGGGAGAGCTATCTTCGGACCCTAGCCCCTTACTCTACACCTAACCTCTGTGTTTCCACAGACTGCCACATTGATTTAACAGCTAATTATCTACATATAAGCAAAGGCATACCATATTTGTCTTTCTAAGTCTGAGATACCTCACTTAGGAGGACTTTTTCTAAATCTATTAATTTACCTGAAAATTTCATGATTTCATTTGTTTTGTTTTGTTTTTTTTAATGGCCAAGTAACAACACTCCATTGTATGAATGTAACATATTTTCTTTAACCGTTCTTCTGTTCAGGGACATCTAGGTTGTTTCCAGTTTCTGAATAGAGCAGCAATGAACATGGTTGAACAAGTGTCTCTGTGGTAGGATGAAGCATTTGTTTAGGAATATCCCAAGAGTGGTAAAACTGGATGTTGAGGGAGTTCAATTTCTACCTTCCTGAGAAACCAGCACATTGATTTCCATAGTGGCTATACAAGTTTGCACTCTCACCAGTAATAAACATCCTCCCTTACCCCATATCCTCACCAGCGTGAGCTGTCACTTGTTTTATTGATCTTAGCCATTATGTCTGGTATAAGATGAAATCCCAAAGTAGTTTGGATTTACATCTTCCTGATGGCTAAGGATGTTGAACATTCCCTTAAGTATTTCTCAGCCAATTGAGTTTCCTCTTCTAAGAATATTCTACTTAGATCTGTACCCCATTTTTAAAATTGGGTCACTTGTTTTATTGATACCTATTTTTTTAAATTCTTCATATATTTTGTATATGAGCCCTTTGTTGTACATATATTTGGTAAAAATCTTTTCCCATTCTGTAGACTGTAATTTTGTCTGAATGATGGTGTCTTTTGCCATACAGACGGTTTTCAGTTTCAAGAAGTCTCATTTATTAATACTTGATCTTAGTGTGCTAACAGTATGTGGTGATATTGTGCACCCCAATATATTATGCACCCTAATAAATTTATCTGGGGTCAGAGGACAGAACAGCCACTAGATAGACATAGAGGCCAGAAAATGGTGGCACACAAACCTTTAATCCTAGCATTCCAGAGGCAGAGATCCATTTGGATCTCTGTGAGTTCAAAGCCACACTGGAAACAGCCAGGCATGGTGACACACGCTTTTAATCCCAGGAAGTAATGGCAGGAAGCAGAAAGGTATATAAGGCATGAGGACCAGGAACTAGAGCCTTTTTTAAGCTTTTAGCTTTTAGCAGCATTTCAGCCGAGATCCATTTGGATGAGGATTCAGAATCTTTCAGTCTGAGAAAACAGGAACAGCTGACGAATTGGTGAGGTGAGGTTGGATGCGGTTTGTTCTGTTTCTCTGATCTTTCAGCATTCACCCCAATACCTGGCTTCGGGTTTGTTTTTATTAATAAGACCTTTTAAGATTCGTGTTACAACAGTATTCTGTTGAGAAGTTTTCTTTTGCTGTGCCAATGAGTTTAAAGCTATTCCCCACATTCTCTTCTATCAGGTTCAGTGAATTTGGTCTTATTTTGAGATCTTTTATTCATCTGTACTTCAATTTGTGCAGGACAGTAAGTACAAATGTATTTTTATTCTTCTACATGCAGCCATCTAGTTTGACCATCACCATTTGTTGAAGAAGCTATCTTTTTTCAAGTGTGTGTTTCTGGATTATTTATCAAAAATCACGTGTTCATAGATATGTGGATTTATACCTGGATCATCAATTTGATTCTGTTGATTAGAATATCTGTTTTTGTGCCAATGCCATACTTTTTTTTTCTTATTATTACACCTCTGGAGTACAATTCTAAGTTGGAAATGGTGATATTTCCTACAGTTACATTATTAGTCAGGAATGTTTTAGCTATCCTGGGGTTTTTTTTCTACATGAAGATGAAAATTGTCCTTTCAATATGTGTGAGGAATTATGTTGGAGTTTTGATGGGGGGTGCATTGAATCTGTAGATTGTTTTTAATAGGGTGGCCATTTTTACTATATTAATCCTACTGATCCATGAGCATGGGAGATCTTTCAATCATCATCTTCAATGTCTTAAGCTTTTTATCATGCAGTCCCTTCACCTGCTTGGTTATGATCATCCAGAAACATTATATTATCTGAAACTATACTGAAAGGTGTTGTTTTCCTGATTTTCTTCTCAGTTCATCTGTCATTTCTATATATTAGAGTTATTGGTTTTATGGATTAATTTTGTATTTAGCTACTTTGCTGAAAATGTTTATAAGCTGTAGGAATTTCCCAATGTAATTTTTAGGGTAATGTATATATACTATCATATCATCTGCAAATAAAGACATTTTGACTCTATCCTTTCCAGTTTGCATGCCCTTGATCTCCTTCAGTTGTCTTATTGCTCTAGCTAGATGTCAAGTACTACACTGAATAGGAATGGTAAGAATGGACAGCCTTGTCTTGTTCCTGATTTTAGTGGAATTGCTCTGAGTTTCTCCCCATTTATGTTGATGTTGGCTATGGGCTTGCTGCAAACTGCCCTTATTATGTTGAGTTCCTTGTATCTCTAGTATCTCCAGTATCTTTATCATGGAGAGTTGTCAGATTTTATCACAAGCGTTTACTGTATCTGATGAGAAGATGGTGTATTTTTGTCTTTCAGTTTGTTTATATGGTGGATTATTTTTATTGAGTTATATTTATTGAACCATCCCTGAACCTCTGGGATGAAGCCTAATTCATGATTGTGGATGGTCAATTTGGTGTGTCCTTGTATTCCTTTTTCAAGTATTTTATTGACAATTTTTGAGTCTGCATTCATAAGGGAAATTGGTCTGTAATTCTCTTTCTTTGTTGGGATATTATGTGGTTTGGTATCAGTGTAATTGTGGTCTCATAACATGAACTGGGCAATGTTCCTTCTGTTTCTATTTTGTGACATAATTTTAGGAGTATTGGTGTTAACTCTTCTTTAATTGCCTGGAGGTATTTTAAAAAGACACATGTCCCTCAACCTGGCTGTCAGACTGTTAAACAATGGATCCAAAACACAAAAACAAACTGAACAAACAACAAAACGAACTTCCTCTAGGAATCTAGTGAATAGACAGGAGAAAGCCTACCACCTGAGCCATGTAGAACAAAACTTTCTCCCAGAATGAGTTTACAACTTGTGAAACAATTTTGTAGGAGAGACTGGAAAACAGACAATGATTGGTGGGACCACACTTTGTCTTGGCACTGCTTATATATGCACAACTGTGTGCCTATTCTTAAACCTTAACATTACTTCAGGACCCTGAAATTTGAATTGGCCTGGAAGTGTCACTGAATCTCTGTTCTTCTTCCCAATGTGACCACACTAAGTAAATCTTTTTGTTGATTTTCACTGTAAATTTTGGTGGAAGTGTGTGCTTTGGGTGCATGTGCTTATTTAGGAAGAATGGATGAATTTGCTGGCTGGTACATAGGCTGTGACCACAAATCCTGTAACAATACATCCACCACTGCCAACAGCTTCATTCAGGCACCTTTTGGAAAGGGATCTCTGATGGGTGATGTCATCCCGTATGCTGTGAATATGTGTTGCTCTGATTGGTTGATAAGTAAAATGCTGATTGGCCAGATGGGATAAGCAGACAAGGAGAATTCTGGGAAGAGGAAGGCTGAATCAGGAGTCACCAGCCAGACACAGAGGAAGCAAGATGTGAAGGCAAAATGAGAAAAAGTACCATACCAAGTGGCTAAACATAGATGAGAATTATGGGTTAATTTAAGTGTAAGAGATAGACAGTAATAAGCCTGAGCTAATGGCCAAGCAGTTGTAATTAATATAAGTGTCTATGCATTTACTTGGGGAACACAAGTGGGAGATATTTGTCCCTATGATTGGCCAGCCAGGACACAGGAAAACTTCCAACTACAGATCTTTCTTTTTCATTCCTGAGACTGGTAGCACTGGGAGACAAGAAGTAAAGTCTACTGAACTATGTTTTGAGAATTTTGAGAGACAGCAAAAAACTTTCTCCTGTCAGTTTGATGCTTCAGAGGCATATTGAGGAGTCTTTGTTTTACAGCACATTGTAGGACCCAGGAGACAAGCAGGCTTTCTGATCAGAGGGCAGGCATTCAAGATGCTGTGTCTTATTGAAGGTTCAGGTTTAAGCATAGCTCATTATTTGTAAAAACTACTTGTCAACAAGTGAAGGATTGAAATTTTAAAGCACATGTCACTCTCCTGCCTTGTCACACAACAAAAGCTGTTGTAACTTTTTCTTTAGTCTTTTTAATGAGAAATAAACAATGCTACTTTGATTCCCAAGGGGTATTCTATGATCTTTACTTGATATCACTTGTGTGTGCTTGTTTGTGTGCAATAAAGAGCTGTTTTAAAGGCCTTAGATGCAAGCATGGATATAGTGCATGAACTGTGATGAGACTTCTAAAACTTGGAAGTAACCATGTAGAATGAAGCATGTGCTTGCTGATTCTATGTGAGACCTGAAATTTCAATCTCATTAACTCAAAACAAATGAGTCTGGAATAATCAAACATTTATAAATACTTTCATTGTTATCCATTTGTGTTTTAGATCATCTAGGTTCCTTTACTCTGTGAAAATCTTACAGAACTTGATCCAAGGCAAGCAGCCCCATGGCCTATGACCCAGAGAGGAGACACGACCAAGTTTTTCTATACACGTGCATAATTTGGGATTTTTCCAGGGCATTTAGTTTCTCAGTGGTGCTTATTGGGCCCAGGTGCCATATATACTAAATATACATCCTACCATCGAGCTATACCTTAAGCACAGCCATGGTTTTCCAAAGGCTGTCATACATGTCCCTCTGTAATTACAGGATTAAGACAAAGACATTACATATTTGATTTTTGTGTATTTGTGAACATTTCTAGTAATTTACAAGATATGCTTTCCAACTGTAGTAGTGAGCAATGTGGTTGTTCATGTCTCTGAAAACAAGTAACTTTTGGCTTCTTGGCCTTTATCGTGGGACTGTGTCAAACATTGCTTCTTTTCAGCTGGTTCACACTGATTATAACAACAATCATGTGTAAGTCTTGGTGCATAGAAATGATTCTGTTCCCTAAAGAAGCCTAGAAGTGGGAAAAAGTAAACAACTATACACACTTGAAAGTTTCTTGTACAATAATTCTACATTGATATTAAAGAATAATGACCTTCACACTTTTGATCACATTAAATATTATTTTATTATTTTTATTATTCCTTTTTATATATTTCATAAAATTATTTTTCTTCCAACAAGTATCTGAAAAAAAAAAAAGCACAAGGCCTCGTGCATACTAGCAAATTTTCTACCAATGTTATATTGGAAGACCCCATGTTTTTAAATATTATGCTATTTCTTGATACATTTGAATTTTATATAGTTATGTGATTAAGTAGCAGTGTGCACAACAACAAAATTTCTGTGCCACAAAAGGAATACACGAACCAATATGTGGGAAAACGATATAAATATGATGGGAATGTATAAATAATGGCTGAAGTATTAAGGTAAATAATTATGAAAGGGAAGAAGAAAGCATGTGAGGTGTGCCTGCACCTTGGAAAGGGGAGAAGGAGACATGTGGAAAATAAAGAGGCAGACCCCAGGAGACAGGCAGGGTCAGTACAGTGCTCAGGGAAGGACATCTGGGAGGAGGATAATTAGGGAGAGCTTCCCAGAGTGCCAGAGAATGCACAGCTGTCAAACAAAGCCCGAGAAAAGACACTTGAATTTATCTGTTCTTTGTAAATCATCCATCTGCCACTCAAATTACCTAGTCTTCTCTTGATAAGCTGAAGTTAATGACTCCAGCTATCATCTGCAATACAACCCAGAAATTGCTGGATCCCATTTAATACAGTTAAGAAACTGACATTTATCACTCCATTCACCAGAGTGCAGAATTTACTAACATGAAATATCCTACATGGATATTTAGACTTAGACTTAGAAAAATAAGAGCATTGGCTGTGAAAGTTCAGAATGTGACATTTATTCAGAAAGTTGTCATAACATGGTATAGATACCCACTTTTAAATAATGCAGTTTCAAGAAAGCTCTCCCTCTCCAGAATAAGGACATCTTCCACCACAGCTTCAATTGTGAGATGTGATTTCTATTTGAGGAAATGAAGTGGATATTTGCCCCAGGGAAAGGAATGAACAGGTTCTTTCCTCTTTGCCTTGCTGAGCTGTGCACACACCAAGCAAAAGCACAGAAAAACTCCTTTCAGCCACAAGCCCTTGTCTCACTGTTAAGCCTATTTATGCACATCAGACTTCTAGAAAACAGTGGGCAGTCTTTAGACTAAGACATAGAATCTTAACCATACACATAATTTAAGTTTTTTCATTCACAAAATCTAATGTATTTTATTTCAATTGTTAGGTTATTCTTTGTAGCACTTCTTGACCATGGCAGATTTCTTGCTCCTTCGCTTTGATCATATATTAATTATATTCTTTGGTGGATCTTTACTCCTGTTCGTTTTTTAATATTTCCAGTAACTCCCCAAAAATGCTTTTGAGCTTCATTTAGTCCTTCCGTGTCCTAGACTGCTTCTCTGTTGCTGTGAATAAGCACATATCCAAACACAATTAGGGGAGGAAAAGCTTTATTTCATCTTATATCTCTAAGGTCATAATCTATCAACAAGAGAAGCCTGGGCAGGAACTTAGGTAGAAGAAACCTAGAGGCAGGAGCTGAAGCAGAGACAAGCAAAGCTGCTTACTGGCTTGTTTTCTCTGATGTGCTCAGCTCCATTCTTTATATAACCCAGGGCCAGGAGAATCACTTCCCACAGAAGGACCTCCTCCATCAACAGCAAGTAATAAAACTGTGCCCCACTGTCATGCCCACAGACCAATCTGATGGAGGCAATGCCTTGATTGAGTTTCACATTTCCCAGGCTCATCTAGGTTTGTGTCAAGTTGATAAAATCTAACCAGTACACTCAACCTCTTTCTCTTTGTCTCGACCTCCCTGTCTGTCTGTTCCTGGTGCTCCATTATCTATCTTACCCATGAATTTTGGCAATTTTGTGTTCCCCAAAGACTTAACTTCATGATGTCTGTGTCATGTTTCAAGAAAGAGCTATAGGAAGAGATGTCCAAATGGCTCAGGGACTTGCCCTAAGGGGTGTTGGCTTTTTGATGTAGTGCTTCTACATCCAGGAGTCAGTTTTCTGCACTGATAGTTACTAAACCTATTTTTATCCACTTCCCAGAGATAAACAAAACCAAAAAAAGGCAATGTCTTTGTGGGTACATGAGATGTTTGACAGTTGGATGTTTCCATCCTAGAGACAAGAAACATGACCTAGAGAATTTGTTAGAACACATGAAAAGCTAAATAACTTTTGAGTTAAATTTTATCAATATATTGTCCATTGTGGTTTTGCATGAGAATGGCTCATAAATTTGAATGCTTGGCCCCCAGTAGGTCAAAGAGTTTGGGGAAGGTTAGGAATGTAACAGGAATTGCTAAATGATCTTATTAATTAAAAAAAAAAAACAGAGCCAGATATTGTGGTGAAAACTGAAAGATCAGAGAAACATAACAAGCCACAGCCATCCTCACCTTTCCAACTCCTCAGCTGATCCTGTTTCCACGAATCCTCAGACTGAAAGCCTCTGAGTTCTCATCCCTGAGGGTCTCAGTTGAACTGCTACTAAAAGTCTCTAGTTCCTTGTTCTCATGCCTTATATATCTTTCTGCTTCCTGCCATCAACTCCTGGAATTCAAGGCATGTGTACTTCCAAAGAAAAGACATGAGATCTCAAGTGCTGTAATTAAAAGTGTGTGCCACCATGCCTGGCTCTGTTTTCGGTGTGGTCTTGAACTCACAGAGATCCAGACAGATCTCTATCGCCCAAATGATAGGATTAAAGGTATGTGCCAACATTGTCTGGCCTCTATGTCTAATCTAGTGGCTGGCTCTGTCCTCTGATCCCAAGATAAGTTTATTAGGGTACACAACATATTGGAGGACACAATATATCACCACATAGGAGGGTTTGCTTTCTTGGAGGAGGTGTGTCACTGGGGGTATGTTTTGGAGTTTCAAAATTCCATGCCTTTCCCAGTTAGCTCTCTGTTTCTCTGACTTATGCCTGTGAATCACATGTAAGTGTTCAGCTACTGCTGCAGCTCCATGTCTATCTGCCTGGTGCTATGGTCCCTGCCATGATGATCAAGGACTCTAAGCCTCTGGAATTGTGGACCCAAATGAACATTTTCTTCTGTGAATTCATTGGTCATGGTGTCTTGACACATCAATGGAAAAGTAACTAAGACAACACCATTAGGAAAATTGCATCTCTCCATGTTAGGACAATTCAGAAAATCAGAATTCTGCCATGTCCTGAACGGCTTGGTCTTGGAAACATGATTGGGATGTCCCAGGAATGAAGAAATGGCAGAATCAGAAGAAAGGACAGACACAACTCCAAAAAGGCTGGAATTTGGGATTGTGCCTGTGCCGATGGGAGCACCTACTTTGAATCCCAGGATTTAGCTCACTGATAGCGTACAGCTCACTGATAACGTACAGCTCATGGAGAAGGGTTAGCTGGTCAGTGGGAGGTCACTGTAAGTGAGCAGACTCACACCATCAACACCTGAGAGGAGGAAGCTACAGTCGATGCTTTCGGCAATGTCCATGTCTGTACCCAGACTAAGGGAAGACTTTGCCATGGCTCTGAGGCACGGGAGTCCTTGGCATGGCTGTGCCCATGTCAGCTGCCCATATCCACTCAGGACTTCCTCTGCTTCCCAGAGAACTAGTGACAAGGATCACAGGATTCTCTTCTGTTTTCAACAACAGAATGGCAATCATAACTTCCATCCTGACCAGCATGCTAACCAGAGAGTCCCATGAGACACCTTGCTAGGTAGCTGTCAACACACCTCTTCTGTTGTTAGATCTGTCCCTGCTGCCAGAAACACAGCCTTATACTGCTTTCACGTTACTTGGAATTGAAAGGTTTGGGGACTCTAAAAACTGATTCTGGCTTCCAAGTGAGGTAAGAAGGAACCGTGTTCAATCACCAGAAATGAAAGGAGCACTTTTAGGATGGCTTAGTCTGAGGCATTATTCCTACAAATATCTTTGGTCATTCATCTCATCTTGATATTATCAGAATTACATCACATGTATAACTCAGAGTTCACTAGAGGAACAGAACAGCAGATAAAGTATCTATAAACTAAAGAAAAGACTTACTAAATTGGCTTACACAATAGGGTTGAAATAGTCTGGCAACAGCTCTATCATACCCGACAGTTGGAGACCACACTAGTTGCTCAGTACATCAAGTTGTGTGTCTCCATTCAATTGGAGGAGGCCAACAATGGCTGCCTGCACGTGAGAAGCTGAGAACCCAGTAGTTGCATAGATCATGAGGCTCATAGATTAGTGTTTCCGAAATGACAATGAAAGTCTGGAGGATTGCTGGAGAGCCACTGGGTCTGGGTCTACGTGAAAACAACAAAAACAACTCAGAAGAGCTGATCCTAATTATCACTTAAATCAACAACAGCAACAACAACAGCTAAATGTATTCAGTGGCCGAGAGAAGGACAACAGAGCAAACGGCAAATAATTTTTCTTCTTCCATGCCTTTTTAAAAAAAAATCTGGGATAGTACCAGAAGGTGTTGCTGACATTTAAGGTGGATCTTCCCACATCAAGTAAGGCAATCAAGGCAATTCTATATATTCACCCCTAGGTCAACCTGGTGTAGACAATTCCACAATTTAGGGTTCCTTCTGGGATGATTCTAAGTTATGGCAAGTTGGCCTTTAAAACCAGCTGTCACATATGTTCTAATTGCATCTCAAAGACTGACAAGTATGTATCAAAAGCAATGTATGCAATAATCTTTAGTTACTCCCTTCCTTTGGGGCTCCAGAGCTTATAACCATTCAAGGCTCAGCTGTACTATGTTGTTGTAAATTACACATGCAAATTGAAGTTCGCCATCTTTCCCTCTCTCTTCATTCTTTTCCCCAGATTTTTAACAGCCCCTTGTACCTCCTGTTTTTATATATTTCAAACAACAGTTTACAGTGTTCCAGGATGTCATCATTTTATTGATTAATTATCACTTAACAGTGTATCCAATTTCTTGTTTATATCTACTTTAGAATGTCCTGAATCTCCTGACATTCATCACCTTTACGTTCCTCAATACTTTCAATAACCTCTTCACTGCACTTCAGTTTCTAATTACTCTTGAATCCATCTATCCAGTGTGACAGACATGCTCATTTAGAACCCATTCTTATGACATTTCAGCTCCACAAGGTCTATTGCCTTCCTTTGAACTTCCAAAACTTAAAGTGACATAAGGAAGATAAACAAATCCCAGGTGTATTAGGAGATGAGTTTGAAAATAATTATGCATGTTTTTGATTTATCCCTGAGCTGAATTCTCTCATTTGTAATATAGGTGTGACACTACTGGAAAGATAAACAATAACTTGTTATTGTAGTACTTGACATATATTAAGTGATAATAACTTCAACAAAATATTGAGGTCAAACCAATTTTTTAATATGGATATGTATAGACGAATTGCTAAACGGTCTTATTAATAAAAAACTTGGAGCCAGGAATTGGAGTTAAAGCCTGAGAGAGATCAGAGGAATAGTGAAAAGCCACAGCTAACCTCCCCTCAACAACTCGGAACTTTCCAAGAGCTGCTTCCTGTCTACCCATGCCTATATGCCTTGCTGTTCTGCTATCTGATTTGTTCTCTCTGTCCAGCTACATCACTTCCTCTTCCTGCCCAGCTCTGTCACTTCCTGTTTGTCTGTACAAACCTCCAGACCTCCATGGTTAACCAGTGTTGGAATTAAAGGTGTGTGCCACCATGCCTGGCTCTGTTCCCAGTGTGGTCTTGAACTCACAGAGATCCAGACAGATTCCTGCCTCCCAAGTACTAGGAATAAAGGCATGTGCTACTGTTGCCTGACTTCGATATAATGGCTGGCTTTTTCCTCTGATCTCCAGGTAAATTTTATTGGGAGACACAGTATATTGACTGACACAATACATCACCACAGGTGTGTTCAATCAATATTTCAATTAAATTGGCCGACCAGCAGTTCTCGACAATCCTTTCACTTGGCTGTCCCACTGCTTTTTGTACCTTCATTTTATCATGTACACTTCAGACGCCTTCTCTCCAATTCTGCTGCTTCTTTTAAATTCAACTTCTTTCTTTCACTGTCTTCAAGAATATAAACTACATCTTTATCACTACTATACTAAAAATTACAATACTAGTAGTAACGGCTAATATTAACTGAAAAATTACAATACAACAAAAGACATTATCGCAAGAACTTTCCAAATAGTACCTCACATTACTTCCTTGGGTCGTGCATCATTCAAGCACATCTTCGCAGGATTGACCAAACAGTGCATCCAGACCATTGCTCGTACCATGTAAGTGTCCTAGTCAAATATTTCTTTTTCTGGGTTCCAGTATAATCAAAGCATGTGTGAGTCAGCTTCATAGGATGATTCAGTTCAGCAATGATCAAAGCTCTATCCCCCATTCCTCACTTGGACATAAATGCTTCTATTTAATTGAGCTTTGTCATAACTTAAGTATTCTTTCTTCCCTGATCTCACATCTCTTCTTGTGCAAGTTCTTTCAAGATGCATTTTTATGTCTTTAGTGACTGTCTTTCTGGGTCACTTCCAATCCTACCTCTCTTTTTTATTTTAGATCCAATGACTGAGGGATCTGGAAGCAGAGATCCACGGCTAGGCCCCGGGCGGAACTCCGGGAGTCCAATTGGCGAGAAAGAGGAGGGTCTGTCTATATGAGCGAGAATTGTTGAGACCAGGGTTGGATAAAGCACAGGGACAAATAGCCAAATGAATGGAAACACATGAACTATGAACCAATGGCTGAGGGGCCCCCAACTGGATCAGGCCCTCTGAATGGGTGAGACAGCTGATTGCCTTGAACTGTTTGGGAGGCATCCAGGCAGTGGGACCGGGTCCTATGCTCAGTGCATGAGTTGACTGTTTGAAACCTGGGGCTTATTCAGGGTCGCTTGTCTCGGCCAGAGAGGAGGGGACTGGCCCTGCCTGGACTGAGTCTACCAGGTTGATCTCAGTCCTCGGGGGAGGCTTTGCCCTGGAGGGGGTGGGAATGGGGGGTGGGCTGGGGGAAAGGGGAGGGGGGCGGGAGGGGGGAGAGCAAGGGAATCCGTGGCTGATATGTGGAACTGAATGGTATTGTAAAATTAAAAAAAAGAAAAAGAAAAAAAAGATACTATTAAAGTAATGAATATCATCATTGCACTTATATATACATATATACATATGCGTGCATGCACACACACACACACACACACACACAGGTTGTGTTCTTTCCTGTCCTGCTTCCACACTGCCCTTACCCAGGCTGGTCTACTTCTTCCTCAATAAGAATCCCCTTCTGATACATGCCTCACCCAATCCATTACTCTCTCTTTCCTCTCCTCTTCCTTTCTAAAGATAGATTCTTACCCTACCACAGTTTCTTTCTAATTTTACAGCCTACATGTGAGAATAAATTCCAGTAAAGGTACACATGATCTTCAAGTAGAAATTATTTTCATTTTACTTTGCTATTTATATCATTTTATTTCTTTGGTCTTGTTGGTACAGGTAAGACTTTGAGCACAGTACTCAATAAGGGTAGAGAGTATGTGCACCATTGTGCCATTAAAGATGGTAGAGGAAATATTTTTAGTTTTTCTCAACTTAATGTAATGCTGGCTGTAATTTGTCATATATAACCTTTATTACATAAAATATTTTCCTTTAATTCCTCATTTCTTTAATAATTTTATCATGAAGGGATATCGAACCTTGTCAAATGCCTTTTCTACATCTATGAAGAGTATCATTTGATTCCTGTCTTTAAGTCTATTAATGTATTATGTTTATTATTTTATGTATTGCATTCTTGAGATGAAAACAACATGATTATGATGAATGATCTTAATATTTTCTTA
Organism: Peromyscus nudipes; assembly: GCA_902168325.1. NCBI lineage: Eukaryota > Metazoa > Chordata > Mammalia > Rodentia > Cricetidae > Peromyscus > Peromyscus nudipes. The sequence continues at coordinate 82,451 of CABHPH010145373.1, read as the reverse complement.
CATTTGGCTTACAGTATTTTATTGAAAATTTTTAATCTCTATATTTATCAATGAAACTGATTTTTCCTTTTCTTTATTTCTTTTAAAAACTGTAGTTGTTCTTTTCTGTTGTGTTCTTATTTGGTTTTGGTATTATAGCACTGCTAGGTACATAAAATATGTTTATTATTGTTCCTTTCTTTTCTGTTTTGTGGAACAGTTAGAGAAGTATTGGTAACATCTTGTCCTTAAATGTTTTGTCAAATTCATCTGTGAATCCATAAGGTCTCAGGCTTCTCTTTGTGAGGAAACTTAATTCTTCATTCCCATTATTTGTTTTAAATTTCTTTCCATTCTTTATACCTTTTGAAATTAATTTAGGTAGGTTCCATGGGTTTAAGGATTGATCTATTTCATCTACATTTTTAAGTTCTTTTAGAATATGCATTTTCAAAATAGTCCCACATGATTGTATTTCTTCAGAATCTTTGTGGATTTTTATCTCTAATTTCAACTCTAATTTTTATCAATTTCTTGATGTTTGTTTTGCTATGAGGTAGTTTAAGTTTCTTATATATTTAAAGAATATCTTTGATTGGCTAAGCCTATATATTTTTAATTCTTGATTTTATTAATTTCTGTTCTCATTTTTACTATTTCTTGACCTCTGTATCACTTATGCTTGAATGTTTTTGTTTTTCAAAAGTCATTGAGGTGCATACACAATTCATTTGAGAACCAGCTGGTTTTTAACGTAAGCATTTGTAGCCTTAACCTCACTACTTAAAAACACCATGATCATAGCTTTATCTCAGAGATTCGCATAAGTCATGCCATCATTTTTCTTTGACTCTAGAAAATTTAAATTTACTTCCCAATTTCGTTGTTGACAAATTGTTCATTCAAAATAGTTTTGTTCATCCTCTAAGTGTTTGTGTAGTGTCTGTGATTACACTTGATAATTATTTCTAGCTTTATTCCAAAAATGTCATGATATTATAAAGGAATGACTTTGATTCTTCTAATTTGCAAAGGCTTGATGTACATCCTACCATGCAATTAATTATACAGACAGATTCATGATCCAAGGACTAGAGAGAAAAATATATATATTACCTATCTATTGGGTATAATATTGTCAATATCCATGAGTCCAGCTGATCAGTGGTACAGTTTAGCTCCAGTTTGTTGTATTTTAGTTATGAATACTGTCCTGTGCTGAAAGTAGCATATTGATGTTACCCACAATTGTTGCCTCAGGAACTATCCAGCCTTTAGTGCTTTTTAGTGTTTTTAATACATGAAATTGGAAGAATCGATGTTTGACCCATACATTTTGCAGTGGTTACATCCCCTTGATCAATTTTCTCTTTCATTAACATGCAGTGGTTTTCTTTTTTTCTCCTGACTAGTTGTAGCTTGAAGTCTCCTTTATCAGATATCAGAATAGCTACATGAGCATGTCCTCAGTCTTAAATTCCTTGATAGGTAGGTTACTATCCCTTACCTCTCAGTTCGTGGGTGTTTTCCCAGTGAAGTCATCTTCTTGTAGACAACAGGCAGTGGATCCAAATAGATGGATAGTGGAGAGATAGGTAATAGAAGTAGACAGTCTACGTCGTCATGAGCTGCTTGTGTCCTGGGACATTGACTGGAGGTGGTAAAGGAATGAAGAAAAGAGGCACATGAAGAGAAACGTTGGAGTGAGGTGGGCCTGTGTGCTCTGGGGAGCCACACCTGCCACCACCAGTCACCTACAACTTCAGCATATTTCCTAGCTATAGAGGGGGGGGGCAGTTATCTGATATCATGAGAGATGTAAGCACTTGTTGCCACTTAAACAAGATAGTAAGCAGTGTGGGGCAAAATGGGAAGGATCAGTGAGTTCTAACCATGTCAACAAGTATGGAACTTGCTTAATGACAGTGTCTGTCAAGGGATGGATGTCTACAGAAGAATGAGAAAGAATTAAAGATCTTAATGAATCAGGTTTATTATGCATTTAGGGCCAGAAAAGACAGGAACCCTTCCCTTTCTCCTGTCTTCCATGAGTTTATGAAAGCTTTTACCATCTGAATCTACTGTGGGAAGAATGAAAATATACAATGCCTGAAAGATTGAACATTCATGGAGTAATAAGCCACTGGACTTCTGTCAGGCTGTAACGATTGAAAATTAATTGTGGAAAGGAAATTGTCGAACTATACTCAAGCAAGAAGTTTCTTAAAGTTCCCTTGTACCCAGTGGGACAGAGTTTGAAGGGTAGGCCTAATGAAATATGGAATATAGAAAGTTTCACAGCATTTCCTCTGTACATCTTAATGTAGTTTCTTGACATTGGTATGATGTATTCACATTATAATATGCTAGGAATGTCTTGCATATAAAATGCATTCAATAAATATGTATTAAGTTGGTCCATAAAGGATTTTGCAAATGCATAACATTTCAGAATATTCTAAGAATAAAAATATATTAAGAGTCATCAACATCGAGATGTATTCAGATAGGTCAGGATACAAATTCTTCCTATCTGTGGGACAAAAGTCACCACAGAGAACTTTTGTCATTATGTGAACAATGAGCAGATCACCTCGGTGGCCTCTACCAGCTCGGCTGGGGTGGTCCCAGCACTGCTGCTCTTGCTGGTGGTTCCCATTGTGTGCACCATTTCTTCTCTTTGCTGTCACTGCTTGCCCCTTGTCTTTCAGTGACAAGGATTCCAGCTGCAAGTGTCAGACTGAGATTCCCAGCTTCCATCTCCAGAATGCTAGCTGATCTTACTTGTCAGAGCATTTTTCAGTCTCACAAAGAAAGTGTCATCTTTGCATCAGAAGGACTTCACAGCATGCAGTGGCTGGGTTACAGATCATCATTGCAACACCTCAGTTCCAGTTTTGAAACTGAGTAGTTTGTCTCAAAGTCAGAAAGTTGGTGGCAATCTCTAACCTTGGACAGAGGTTAGATACTATTTCCGTATGTGAGTGCCAATAAGATATTGAGATGATGGTTACTTCCTGTGTATTTTCTTGTCTTCATCAGTGTCAGCCACATCTTTCTCTCAACTCTCATGAGAAATGCTTTAGACAGAAGCCATTCACTTTTGGATACATGGGTTCCTAAGTGGAGTAACAGGACAATGGCCTGGCTGGCTTTAGAAATGAGTAGATGTGGCAACTAGTCTATGTGAAGATCCCCCCCCTGCTTTGTTCACTCTCAGTGATGTCTGATAGTGACAATGTGGTGGAGAACAAGCCTTAGAGGTGTATGTTCATGCAGGGATCCTGACGCTTGGAGCTACTGAAGCAAAACGAAGAACTGGTTCAAAGGAGATTTGAGTCTGTCTTACAGGTTGCATTGTCCATGTCCCTGAGATCCATTCAGAATATCCCCAACATGCGAAATTCACACTCTTTGTTATGCAGGGAATTACACATCACAGGGTTCTTTATTCTGTTTCTCATTAGGTCAGTGTATAAGACTGCCTTGATAACACAGGATTTCTAACTGAATCACAAGTTCAGAGTTCACTCAATTAACTCAGTCTGTGCTTTAATATTGTCAAATATTAGGAATGAGTTCCATTTGCAAGATCATTTTCTACATCTTGAAAACCAAAATGGACAGATTAATGACAAGTAGATATGTGAAAGAAAGAAGTTGAAGTATTATCCCAGAGTATGTCCTGGGCAAAGAAGAATTTATATCAAGAAGAGTAGCTTAGAATAATGCAGGTGCCTCACTTCCTGAATATTACACAAGCAGAGAACACACATGAACTAAAACTTCTCACTGAATATCTAAGTCCCTAGGATAAGTGCACAGACTGTGCCTAGAACCAGAAATGAGTACAGGTGGAGACACCAAAATTTCTTAGTGAGGGAAACAAGCATTCTAAAGTTAGGGCTAAAATCAATGTTTAAGTAGATTTTTTTCAGCCCCATCTGTACTTCAGAAGTTAGTCTTTGTAAGACAAAAGTTGGTAAGAAGACAAATGACAATAAATTAATACAGCTTTTTAGAGTGGAAGAACATGGAAGTTATTCTCTATTGATTTGAACTAAGAACTATACAGATTTTAAACTCTAGAATACATCACAAAAAAAGAGCAGGCATGACCCACTGCAAATGTTAAGGTCTCTATGCAGTCAAGTGACCTGGTTGTGTTACCATTGTAAAGGATCCTCACACTTAATTACTTTCATGTATTTTCAGATTTTACAATAGGCACCAAGTTGCCTCATAAGTGTGACTCATCATTATGCAATGGGTTGCCTTGTGATAATAGATCATCAAACCTCCTCTAATTAGAAGTGAAGGTCTTTGAGGGCAGAGGGTTTGATTTGTTTGCAACACTCATGTTGTGAAAAACTGCCTTACACTTATGCATAATAATAATCATTTGGTTTTCTTGAAAAGATTGGTGTGAGGTATAGTGTAGTACCTGCCATTTTGGGGAAAATTGAAAGAATAACTGCGCATAATGAAGGTCATCTCCCTAACACCCATTCAGGCAGAGAAGACAGAAAGGGCCAGACTCTGCGAATGTTGAACTTATGTCAGCATCACAGAACCTCCATCAATGCTGTTTAATGCAAAATCAGATTGGTGTCTGAACACTGAATAATTCATGTGGAGCTTACATAAATATATTCCCATTTGTGCTACATTGTGCACAGTTTAGATTAGCTTGGGTTTTGGTTCTTAACCCTTAAGCACTCATTAAACTAAGCACAATGTGCAATTTAAAAATGGGCTTGATGTCCCATAGGGGGATACGTTGTCCTGGTGTGACTATGCATCTCATCAGGTTGTTTAATTTAGATGATTAAGTGTTGATTGCTGCATCGTTCCTTTAAAGTCATATGGTATGATCATTGTTGAAGAAGAAAAAAAATCCATTGCTGACCCAGGAAGAAAGATTATGTTTATTTTAAGAGGTTATACTTTTATTATTTGAAAATATGTTGTGTCTAATTTTCCTGATTATATCATCTTTATTGAGAATTAATTCACATTACAAAATTCATTCTTTGAAATAATACAATTTTGTGCTCTTTAGTTTTCTCAGAACTGTGCTTCCATCACTGTAATTTGGGTTTATAAACATTTCCAGCAGCCCTCAATGAAACTCTGCACCTCACAGCTGCCATGCCTCTTTTCCCTCCCTAGCCTTGTGCAACCTGATGGCTTGTCATATTTGTCCAAAAGGCATCTTTCTTTAACACTTCATAGAAAAAGAATTCTATACTTGTGGTCTCTTTGTGTGGCTTCCTTTGCTTAACATAATATCTCTATATTTCATTCTTGTCCCATTACTTCTCACTTCAGTTCTGTAGTTAAAAACAAGATACATCGCAAGGATCAACCAAATTCGGTTTATTCAATTGTGGGCTTATACACACTTTATGCCTTGCACTACTACAGAGATGCTTTCACAAAGACTTGGAAAGCTGTTTTTGTGTTAACATCATTAAAGTTAAGATGGACTCGTTTTCACCTAAAACATGCTTACTGTATCTTTAATTGACTGTGCACATTTTACCAACAAAGTCTTCAGAATATAATTGGATACAATTAATATTTCCCAAAATTGGTGAAAAAAATTGGTGTGGCAATTAGATCTCTCTCTCTCTCTCTCTCTTCTCTCTCTCTTTCTCTCTCTCTCTCTCTGTCTCTCTCTCTCCCCCTCTCTCCCCCCCACACACCCCCTAGTGTGTATGTGTGTGTATTGTATGACTTGTTTTCTGACAGCAGTTATGGTTGATGCTTATGTGGAACTGGTTGTCTCTGGTAGGGATGAGTGAGCAATCAGAATGTAATTGTCAGATACTTCCAAAGATTAAGAAACACACTGAAAATCTTCATAGGCTGAATTCATGATGACCTGTTTGAGAGTGGTATAAACCATCCTTTTCACAACCATAGCACAAAAAATTAGGAACGTAAGTAACACACATTAGGCAAAAGTCTTTCTGTATTATAGAAGAAATGGAAGACACTGGGAAAATACAAGATACATTTGTTTCTTGAATATAAATAAATCTAGAAGTCGGTCACCTGTGGTCGATGTGGAGGCTCCTCTCTGTCCTCAATGGGCAACAGGTGATTCTATGATTCATCTACCTGAATTTATTTTTTCACCATTCACGTTGATTAGTGCAACAAACTGGATGCAGGGCTTTCACCTCCAGTCTAAGCAACAGGAATGAGAAAGACAGTGAACAGAAAGCAGCCTTAAGCTGGAGTGATACACTATACCTCCTAAATATACTTTTATAAAATCTATTCCTTCCACAGTCTGTGTTTAAGTAGAAGCCTGGCAATTTTGACTTTTGATAAACAGGGCCTAGCAAATGCTTGTACATTATACTCAATAGCACCACTTCCATGAGTACACTTGGCTTCCCTTGGCATGCGTATTTCTATATTGGAAATAGTTGCCAACAGAAGTCAGAGCAAACTATTATTACATACCCAGCTAAACGATCACTGTCTATTCTATGTGCATGCTTATACATCTTATGCTTTTTGCTTCCCATATTAAGAATGAGTCATAGAACATGCCAAAACCAGAGACAGGACCATAGAATATCTATCATTCTCATGCTAAATTAGTAAAATAATAATTTCTTATTGCTAGCCTATTTCAGAACTGGTAATAAAAATCACCTGACATTTGGAACTCTTACTTAATAAAGTCAAATTAAGTGCCTATGACTAGAACATAAAAGGCTAGATCTGTATCAAAGTAAACAAAGTAAATGATGGATATTCATGAAGCATCTTGTTATAGTTTCTCTGAACCTGCTTAACCTAGTCTCCCAGTGCTGTGGTTGGGGAAGAGAGTCTTTGTCTCTGAATGTCTGGAGGAATCACTCACAGTGTTCCCCTTAATCTAATCAGAGGTAGACCAGGGCAGGTTATGTGCTGGGGCATACAGGATGTAGAAATTTTAGCAAATGGTCTTGGGTATGGTTCCTAGAATAATGGTTAGAAGAAATTCTTGAGTAAGAAAAATACACCCAGTGGCAGGAAGAACAGAATGTATCTTGTCATCCCACCTCCATCCCTACTCTTCCTTCTCTTTACTCCATATCTCCGAGTTACAGTTTGGGTGTGAAATATCTCCCACAGGCTCAGGAGTTTGAGAACTTGGTCCTTAGCTGTGTATAAAAGATGGGATGCTCATTGGTTAATTTTGAGGGCTAGAGTCCAGCGTGACTTTCCACTCCAGGCTTTTTGGTTTTTTCTCTGCCAAGATGTAAGCAAACAGCCTCATGTTCCAGTGGCCATTAGCCTGGGCTGTCTGTTGTAGCTAGAGTTTTTCTGCCGGGCCCACAGTCAGGATAAATCTCTATCACCCACCAGTCCCACAGCTGCTCAGACTCAACCAAGTAAACACAGAGACTTATATTGCTTACAAACTGTATGGTCGTGGCAGGCTTCTTGCTAACTGTTCTTATATCTTAAATTAATCCATTTCTATAAATCTATACCTTGCCACATGGCTCGTGGCTTACCGGCATCTTCACATGCTGTTTGTCATGGTGGCGGCTGGCAGTGTCTCCTCAGCCTTCTACTTCCCAGAATTCTCTCCTCCTTGTCCTGCCTATACTTTTTCCTGCCTGACCACTGGCCAATCAGTGTTTTATTTATTGACCAATAAGCAACATGTTTGACATACAGACCATCCCACAGCAGTCTGTCATCACACCTCCCATCACAGTGGACAACTGTCAGTCAGAATAAACCTTTTCTGCTTTAAGTTGCCTCTCCCAGGCATTTTATCATAGTGATGAGAAAGGCAGCTAAGCCATCCTGTCTCATAAGAAATGACTCAGCCCACATGGCAAGAAAAAATGGTTTTAGAGAAACTTGTGAGACAAAATGTGATGACAGTTTATAAGGATTATTTTCTCTCCCTCTCTTCCATTTTCTCCTCGATGCTGTTTTCAACTCTGTGAGGTGGGTGCAAAAATAGAGTTTAGAGAAAGTCGTCTTGGAATAGAGAAAGGGGATTTCACTCTTATATCTAGGAACTTTTAAGGTCAGAATTAACTGGTCTCCTTTGGCATTGCTTTTTTATGAAATTTTTTTGTGAAACACAGGTTTTTTTTCTTTTTCCTTTCCTGTTTTTTTCAAGACACTTTAGTCATGTATCCAAGCAGAATATTGATTTACTTGTAAATTCAAGGGAAATTTCGAGTGAATAAATTATTAATTTCACTCACAACTAAACATAAAGGTCGAATTTAATTGATCATTCATCCTTCTTTGCCCCTTTATTCTCCCTGTTGTAACAACGCGATGGAATATGCAAGCAGTACATGTGTGTCTGTGTGCTCATGCAGACACACACACGCACACACACAAATCGACTTTGAAAAGGCATTGTTTGGACAATTCAGTTTTCTACTTAGCTTAGCTTTCCAGGGAGTATAGAATTGCCTAGGAAATTAAAATTATCCTCTTGTTTCTGGGCTTCAATTCATACACCATGTAAGTTCAAAGATTATAATTCCTTGTCACCTTCCCACACTGTAGCTTTGTAATCACCCTTCCCACACTGTAGCTTTTTAAACACTGGATACACTTTAAAGGGATGCCCTAAGGAAGAGCAATTACCTCAGAATTGATTCTGTCTGCCACTCAAGTGGCTTCTCACTTCAGAGAAACAATTAAAAGTCTTATACTTCTGGGCCTCACATCCTTGGATAATTGGGTATCAACGCTCAGTGGATCTAATAAGAGGCTGAGGTGGGTCTATGAAAATTGGTCATGCACAAATATCTCTTTGCTGTTCTGCTTGGCCCCTACAGTGGAATCTGAATTACAAGACATTGTGTGACAGTCAGAGTCTCACTAGCTTTAGTACTAACATATACACCTCTACACACTTAGTCCAATATGTCCTAAGGAGATACAGGAAAAGGCATAAACACTGAAGCCATGCAGAACAAACAGGACACAGAGAGTGACATCAAATTCTGAGGAGCAGAAGGTATCAGTTGACAATGACATTGTTGAGCCATGAGCCACCAGGACTTAGAAACCACACACTGTTGACCTTGTAACCTGTTAGTTTTAAAATATCTGGCCACTAAATTCATTCCTGTTGTTTCTGCTTAGAGCATGAAGAGAGAACTTACATCCAAAGGTGTAAACACTCATGAAGGGAAATGTGTGGATGTGTGCATTATGCAACCATTAAGTAATTAGAGAAGGGAGTTGCTGATACACCATGTACAGGAAATATCTATCTACAACATTATTTTTTCATCAAAAGGAATAATGATCTGTGAATTACTGAATGTAGTACAAATGCTTAATTCCCTGCTCTGAATTCTGGATAAAATACAAAGATGAATGAGTTCCTCTTATCTGTTATTTACTTTAGTTTCATAAGGGGACCATAGTGAACTTTTATCATTATTCCCAGCTCATAGATCAACTGATATTATCCATTGATTTGATCTTGTGCCATATTTTGTACCAGAAAAGAAAATGTTTTCTAAGCCTATTATCTGCCTCATCATGTCAGAAGACAAAGATATCTCCAAAAACCCCACCGAGGCAACAAAGCTGTGAGATGTAAATGAATGGTTATTGATAAGATGGTACAATGAAAGGAGATGTGTATATCCATTGCTGGTAACTATTCCTTCCTTTCCCCTTCTCTGTAGGTAACATACTTGAAGGACCTAGCTAGTTTAAACATTAATTTTCTATTTCAATAGACAAAGATTCGAGAAGGTTGAAGACATCCAGGATGGTCATGTGCTTCTTCTCAATCAAAACACAAAACAAAACCTGCCACTGCTTCCAGAAGGAACTCTTAAGACCTGGGTTGGGCTGTCAGAATGGAAGATTACCAGGTACTTTCACGAGCATTGCTAGTAAAGGCTTTATCAAATCATATTTTACAGAGGAAGACCAGAATAGAAGGTTTTACTGTTGTAGAGCTGCTTAGGAATGATGGTGAGAGCTTTGGCTCTTTGTGCCACATGGCTCCACTGTTTTTGAGTCCATAGTGAATCTTATTCTCCTCATGGATGCATCTGTGGTACTGAACTAACATTTTCTGACCTGTCCTTGAAATATTTTGTTGTCAGTTCTGGGAGACATTATTCCCTAGGTTTTCCTCTGATTTCGCTGACTTTTATTCTCAAGAACAGTTTTTGGGATCCCCTCATCTCCCATAATCCTTGGCATTTTGAGTGCCAAGTGATCCGCTTAGGATTTTTCTCTTTTCTGTCCTTAGTCTCCTACTAACCCAAGCATGGCATTAGAGTTGCACATACTGAGAATTTACATGTGCCTCTGGGCTGTTTTCTGTCTTCTAGAATTTAGAGTCATGTGTGCCCTGCTACAATGGTGTATGATGTGGGATGACTGACAAAGTACCAAATACAGTGTATGTACCACACTAGTAGGTCTTACCTCTCCCCAGCTTTCATCTCTGGACTCTGTCAAGGCAGATCTGTTCCTGCATCTGCTCGGGACAAAGTCTGTTGGTTCCTGTACAGCTCTTCTATATGGCACTCCGTGCCCAATCTTGCATTAGACATCCTAAAAACACTTTTGCTCTGCCTACTAGAAGAAACCGCTTAGGCTTCCTCTTATATCTTCATCCCAAGCCCAATAATTCCTCTCTCTCCACAGTACTGTGCTGACACCACCTTCGATCCCAGCAGTGCAGAGGTCTCTGTGAACTCTCTCTCTCTCCTCTCTCTCCAGATTGGCTTTTCTGCCATATTGTCCTAAAATTACAGATAAAATAATTTTGTTTTTAAAAGTTTGTGTTAGCCGGGCATTGGTGGCATATGCCTTTAATCCCAGCACTCAGGAGGCAGAGGCAGGTGGATCTCTGTGAGTTCGAGGCCAGCCTGGGCTACCAAGTGAGTTCCAGGAAAGGCGCAAAGCTATACAGAGAAACCCTGTCTCGAAAAAAAAAAAAGTTTGTGTTATTAATTGAATAGAGTAATAATTTTCATTGTGGAATTTCCACACATGCATATAAGGCATGGATTATATCCTCTATCCACCCTCTTATCACCCCTTATCTTCCTCGTCTACATCCTTGTCTGTCTTTCCTTAACCTTCTTATCACCTTTCCTCCTTAATTCCACATGTGAGACAAAGCCTGCCTTATTACACTTTCCATAATGGTCTACAGTTTCATTAAATCAAAACAGTTATTTTAAATATCAAATATCCCATCACTGCTTTCCATGATACTAAAAGGCCATACTGCAGGGAGCTATAGGATGATTGGTGCTCAGGTTCTAATCCTGCCTAGTTCTGTTCTCTGTTCTTTACACCCAGGGCGTCCAAGTCCTCTACATCTCCAAATAAATTGCTTTCTCCTTAGACCTGTAAAGGTCATGACACTAGTTCAGACATCGAGAAGTTATGAAGAGCAATGGGAAGGAAAGAACAGTTTGAAAGTACATGTTTATGTGTCCTCTACATCTGACAGAATTTGTTATTCTCTCTCCTCACCCAGAACAATGTCAATTTCTAAAGGA